>CAMXCT020004028.1:0-47834 GCA_947184155.2 Cladocopium goreaui | reverse complement strand
TGGAATTGCAGTCTATTATCCATCAGGCAAACCAACAAACGCTGACAGACAGCCGGCCAGCAAAGACCAAACACACCCAGCAACCAGCCAACCTGCTGGCTGCAAGTCAACAGAGCACAGACAACGCGGCAGCCGCTGCGTCATCCGATTCTGCTGCAGGCGACGTGCTTAAAACTCCAGCTCCGTCACAAAACAAACCACCTGATAAAATCAGTGCACAATCGTTATTTAAAATAAGACCAGGCCCACCATCGGCCCCGCCTGCGAGCAAAGCACACACGGATACCCCGGGTACCGGCGTGTTATCCTCTGACTCTCACTCCGCAGCTCACGATAAGGATGATGAGCAACAACAACCTTCGGAACAACAGGCTGCCCAGGACGACACTACAACAGAGGAATCGTCGCCTGCAAATTCACCCAAAGAATCGCCAGAGACTCAGGCCACGGACGCTGCTGGTGCTAGCAGCCCTGAACCAGTCAGCGAATCCAAACAGGACGATGACCTTGACAACGCTGACATTTCGACGCTACAGAAAATGGAGAAAAGAGCATGTGAGAAAGTGGCATCCTATGAGACAAGGCTCTCCAATGCCCGCGAGCAACTATCTCGCATCAGAAAGCGCCTTAAACGAATGAGCGATGACCGATCATCAGACACTCTACAACCCTCTCCTGGTACAGACATGGAAATGGAAATCATTGATTGACCAGGCAGACAGCTAGCACTGCGCGCTCCTGACTATCCGCAACCATGCGACCAGTGCTGATTCAACTTAATGCTGCTTACTTCACAGAGGCGCCAAAGGAAAAGCAGCCGCGTGCCGGGCCAATACCCCCCAAACCTACCGTAAGGGATAACACCCGTTCAAGGTTACCCCCATAAGCTGCAGCAAGGGGATTTACGGGGTTTATGTTTTGTGTGAGTGGATTACTTTAATCTGTCTGTGAAACCGTTTGGTTAGATGAGTGTCCCAGGGTTATCTGTCGAATCAAAATGTCCTGTGAACCAAGTACTTGTTTTCCGAATGTGGGTTGTATAATCTGTCAGAGGCTCAACTGTTCGCACTGCAGCTTTTGTGGCTCCACTAGTTTTCATCGCTAGGTCAGCCATCCGACACCAATTCGTACACCTAGGTGTAACCCAATCCTGATTGTTTCGCTTCTTACCACTTTTGTTTCCAACACACGGCCCCGCCAGGGGAACCCTGACCCCGGGTGCCGGGTGTTCGCGGTTCTCCCTGGCATAGCCAATCCCGTTCACACGTTTTGCACTCCCTACCAGCATAGTACTCATTGCCTTCGGCCGGTCGCTTGGCACCTGACATCCGGGTACCGGCTGTTCAGGGTCAACCCGGCGTCAGCATGATGCAACAGCTTATGACATCAAATAGATTCATTTCGTTGACGTCGCCTGACCCTGATGATTCAGATACAGAGATCGAACCAACAGAGCCAATCGTTTCGGATAACGCAGTTGAGGATGTGTCCATGGACAGCGACACAGAATACTTTGACGCTATCGAAACAGTTGACGTCGATACAGATGATGACGTTCCTTATTTTCAGCAGGGGGCCGAACCTCCTCCAAGGGAACAGTGGGAAATTGCTGAACCTATTGATTTCCTCGATGTACAGGCAGTCACACAATTAAGCCATCAGCTTGACCAACTCTTCCTCTCTCAGAAAGAGATTGAGACTCCCCTCGGCATGGACGACCTCAAACAATGGTGGAAATGGGATGATGTTGGCTCTTGTCGCATGCCCAGGGCACCCACGACATACCCTGCACTCATGATAGATGAAGGGAATGGCATCCAACGTCCAGCAGCCAGCCAGGTACATCACAAAACGCTCTTCCAGTGGATCATAGACAATCTCTCATGGTTACCAGAGTATGCCACTGTCTATGTGTATGTGGACAATCGCAAGCTGCCAGGCACTGATCCTCCAGCCTATTGGCCACTATTTGCACCCTGGATCAAAGGCCGATGTACAGTAACTGGCCCCTACTGTGAGAAAACGACTGCTATTCATTTTCCCATTCATGCTGATACAGGGTTACACCAGGTCCATTATACCTGGGCTGGTGCCGCAGCTTTGGAGGCACTGTGCCTAATGTTTCCCACAGTAAACTTTGCCCTCATTGACTCTGACTGCGTGCCGACCTCGTTGTTTGAGATAGCTGAACTAGTTAATCTTATGACGGATAAGACAAGTAGAGCCGCAGCAATGCAACACAACATAATGGCCAGTTCTAACCAGTGCCCCCCAGCAGTACTCCTCGCCACGGAGGCCAAGGCAGAACTCAATGCCGGCCTGATCATTGTGACAGGGCATATCCCCGTTGAGACAGCTGATGTGGACATGGACCAGGCAACCCCTGAAGCAGGCATGCCATCCGTCACTGCACCAAGCTCCTCGCCGAGTAATGCACCTGCCCCCAAGGCGCGACGAATAGCCCACCCTGCCAACCGCCGAACAGCGGAGGATTGGGTCACTGCACTTCGAGAAAGCCGAGCCAGCTTCCTAGCGACAACCGCCGTGCCTGAAGACCCTGTAGAAGCGATGAGAGGTGGGCTACTGCTCACCCCCCTACTAGGCTGTAAGGCTAGAACTCCGCTTGACTGGACACATGCATGGGGTGAATGGGCTGGAGCCATTGCTTTCCCCATACCGGAGCAAGGAGAATGGCCTCGCCATGGTGATGGACGATATCTTAGACCGGACTTTGTCGAGCGGACACCGCCATTCCTTACCTGGGCACGCCCCATCTTCGAGCAAGGTGCACTCTCCCCTATGTCAGTCTTCCCAGCCGACTTCCCTATCCTCTGCCTTCCAGGAGATAAATTGTTCCAAAGTAAGGAGTTGACTATAGGGTATAGCCTGCCACCAATTCTACACGCCTTCCATGGGAGTAAAGTAGGCCTAGGGCACCAACTCCAACAGTGGCTAAGCAAAGGTCTGCAACCGCTAGCTGTGTCGCTCATAGGAGTTGAAGATGCACCCCCTTTATGGACACACCCCACAGGTTGCGACTTTATTAGAGGGGGTAAGCTAGTCGTCAAGCCGCAAGTTCCACAAAACAGAAGCCTTACCCCGACACAGGTGCTGCTACTCCAGAGCCTCTGGACGCCAGTCGAAGCCCCCAACAGCAGCAATGGCCATACACCCTGGCCCAGAGATTGCGAGCCTGCCGTCGTTTTCTGTGGTCAGCATGCGAGCCTTAAGCTTCCCACCGCCCCCATCCTCCCCCTGCTCGAAGCGCTCCAACGACGACTGAACGTAGAGTCCAACAACGCAGAGCTTGCCATCAATGAGGTGCTTGCCAGCCATAATGACCCCAAATACACAGACTGGAAAATCACAGTCATGGATAACACCCCCTGGCAACTCAATGACGCTGACCCAGGGTCCCTGGAAGTTCAGTGCACTGGGTTGGGTGGAGGAGAGCTTGATGAAGACTGGGATGTGTTAATGGCTTGTAGAAAGGAAGCACATGTTTATGGGCCATCCCTGAGCAAACAGGACGATTGGAATGCAAGAGTCGGCACAGTAGCAGGCACTGCCCACACGCAAGAATATTTGCTACTGCACATCGCCCTGTTTCCCATCGGAGCACACTTCTGGTGCCGTGTTTTAGGAATGCCCAGAGCGAACCAATTACAAGCACAGATCATCAGTCGAGCCATGAAGCTGTTGCGCTTCTGCCCTATCATTCCAGCGCATAGGAAACCACCATGGCCGGGGTACACACATGGTCTGAGACTTTTTACCAAGCTACTGGTAGCACATCCTCTGGTCGGAGTCTGCCTGCCCCCTGACATCCGTCCAGCGGACTACCTCAGATTGACAGGATATATGATAGGCTCTTTCAACATCCGAGGGCACAGCGCTGGCTCGTATGCAGGAATGGTATGGGAAACAATCCTCTCAGAGTTCCCAGATGTTGATGGTACAACAGTGCTAGCAGCCATTGCGCTGCCACCATCGTTGCTAACAACATACAACTCATCGCAGCTGAGAGAGATTCATCTCATCCACCATGCGGATGACAAGCTGTGTGTCTGGAACCCGTCAAACCATGACATCAAATTGCTTAAGCAACGAGGCTTTAAAATCACGCATGTCACAGGATGGAGAGCGTACCTTGGCACTGCGCAGCATAACTACTCGCATTGGACTAGGGTTGCCCTCCCAGAAGGACGACCGGATCTGGAACAGCTGGAAGGCATCCCAGGGGTACTCCCCTTCGAAGTGTACTCACAAGCTCCTCTTCGCCTGATCTCATGGTGTAGTTTTGAGCTCCCAAGAACTGCCAGAAAACTCCTGCGTGAGCTAGCGGAAATGTGCGAGCTACCTGAAACCACAACACATGCTCAAATTGCTGTCCATAACGCAGAGATCAAAACTGAGCAAGAAGCTACCCAATACCTAGCCGGGTTGGCAACAGTTACCATCTCCTCAAGGGCCAATTTGCATAATTATACCACCATGGTCCAACAGTTCCTTGGTACCCTACCCCTGCCCATGGCTGTCTACATGTTAGACTACTACCTGCCCATGCTCAGTCCTAATGAAGGCTATAATGAAACAGGGTTAACAATGCAAAGTGCAGGACCGGTTCGACAGCCATCGCAACCCATTGCCCTCGAGTTCCTCTTCAAAGGCAGCGAGTTTGGCCACTGGAGAGTCAAAGGCGGACAGGATGCATTCGCATTCCGACATCCAAGCCTTGGTAAAACTGATGTGTTTAGCCTACTTGCCAGCGATGCGCACCATCACAAAGTCAGCCCCATTGGCACGGGTAGGCTCATCGCCATGGTTGGCACAGCAGAAGCACCAGCTGATGACGGAGATGACCTCCAAGTCCTATTTGGTTTGGTCCTCGCCATCACACCGCGTGCAGCCAAAAAGAAGGATGAGCTGGCAGCCTCACGTCTATACAGACAATGTAACCCTAAATTCATTGAGGTCGCCTTCCTTACTGTACCAGCCATTAAGTTCTTTGCAAAGGAACAGCTTGAAACCCTCCAAGACTTGTACACTGATTCTGGCCAATGCCTGGATCCTATTGATGCAACAGTCCAGGGGCAAAACAGTCCGGTTCCAAAGGTCTTTTTTCTCCACACAATGTGGATGTTTGGATGTACCAAGCCCACCCGCGAGCTCACAGCTGTCGCGCAAACCTCCCCGTGCAGGTATCACCTGGGACTAGGCATCTATAATGTCCAAACAGCAGTGGAGGGAATGGAGGGCAACAAAAGATCACATTTCTTGCATTTGTGCGGTCAGTTGCTGCACTTAGTGCTAACTCCATGTCACGTTGAAGGCGAGCATCACCCCTGGACCCGCTCCACAGCGCTATCTTTTGCTGCTGAAATTGACGGACATGTTTTAGGCACACTCTGTGCAGTGACAATGGCTTTGCTCACCAACCGGCTCGATCTGTGCATCCAAGGGCTCTTCGGAGCAGGCAAGTCGAAATCGATGGCAATCCTTATCCTGGCCCTGATTGAGATCGATACCACCGACAGCCTTAAGATATTGTTCATTTGTAAAGAGAACTCCGGTACTAGATCTTTTGCTGACCTCCTCCTATGGCTCGACCCCCCGTCGGGGGTGTTTGGGCGCATAGGTAGGCTGGTGGGAGACCAAGAGCGCAACAAAAGCAGTTATTCCCACACAAAATTTGATATCCACCCGAAAGAAAGAAGGCAAATGTTGCACAAGTGTCAGCTAATCTTAGCCACCGGGGGAACGGCAGCCCAGGATCTTACCATGCAATGGTCCACAATGGGTGGCTTTATGCAAGAGCTCTCCCTCCTGGTCATTGATGAAGGCCAGCAGTATGGCACTGACCGAGAAATTGCAGTTATCAGCCTGCTGAGGCAGCAACCTCTGGTATTGTGGACAGGAGACTCGGAGCAGACACCCGGCGGCATTGATCGGGCAGCTCGCAACGCAAAGCGCTCCCGACAACTACTGCTCGCCACAAAGCATGGCCTGCGAAGCAACCGCAATTATTACACGCCAGCCACCCTTGCCGATGCTATGACTCGACTGCTAGATGGTTCGGCCAATGAAGGTCTGACGACTCTTAGTCAAATTCTCAAACGAGGGCAGTCCACTTTAGGCCGGCTATGGGCAAGTCAGCTATCGCCACAGGATGAGGAAGATCTCAAAGTAGCCGGCGCTGTTCTTCCAGGCCTCCAAGCCGTATTTAAAGCAACGCAGCCCACTATGCGACGGCACTCCCGTTTCGTAGAACCGGAACTGCTGGAGGGTGCTGTTCTCAATCTTCCACGGTCTCTTGTGCGCCTTGCCTGGATCTTGCAACATGCCGCTACCCTCCTGCCCATGGCTGGGGACATACAAGCAACCTTAAACTCCCAAACCGCTGGTGTGAGTGACATCCATGCTTGGGGGTTAATGCTTCCCTCCAGTTCCAGAGTTAGTCCTGTTACATACCATGCAGTGGTTGCAGTAAGATACCCCGCTCTCTGCAGACAGATAAGGCAAGGACCCCTCCTCCCCCCCCCTACCTCCCCGGTCCAGCTCCTATCTTGAGTCCTGTTCTCCCCCCCCCCTCATCCCTCCCATTCCCTCCCGATGGCCCCCCACCCCCCAACTCCCCCGCCCTCTCTCCCCTCCCCCCCCTCCCTATCCTCCCTTGTCCCCTGCCCTACTTCCCCGGCGCACCCCTCTCTCCACCCCCACTTTTTTCACCCCCCACATTGTTTCTCCTCCACCTCATTAGCTTCCCCTCCCCCTCCCCCCCCGCCTTCCCCTCATTCCCGTCCGTGTCTGTCCCCCGAGTCCCCCTGTCTCAATCCCCAATGGGAACTAGGCAGTTTTGCCTCGGGAGGACTACAGGACAAACCACCAGGGTTTCAGCTAGTGCTTTGGGATACCAATGCTAGGATTAACGGTTTGGTAGCGACTGACCTAGAGACTCTTGTGTCAGAGGTCCTCACCTCCTTCCCTTGTAATGCTGGATTTGCGGATGGACTCTTTACAATGACCACAGCAACTGATCACAAGAACAACTTGAATCGCTCCGTGCTCAAAAGAGACTCTGTTCGTACCTTGCGTGTCGAGACAATCGCCAATTCAGCCGGAGGAACAGCACAGGTATCAATCGTGGCTCAGCCCAGCATTGGTTTTCTCAACACTAAATATTACTCCAATGGCTCTCCTACAGAAGATACAGAAGATTGCCTGGGCAGAATCACTGTAGGACTCACCCGGTCCAAATCATTAACCTTGCTAGTCTCACCTCTGGACATGATGGGGCTCATGGGCATGGCACAGGTGATTGCCACCATCGCCTACGGCATCGGGGGCCTACGGAGGGGAGAAACGACATGGAAGTGGCCAGAATTTGACCCTGACCCAGTACAAGAGAATCTTGCGCAATTAAGCCGTTGGTCACTGAATTCACCACCAAACTGGGAATACCCGCCCCTCGCTATCGCCAACCAATACTACGATCAGCATGCTGATGAGGTAAAGCGAGCCAGGTACCGTTTGATATTGGTCCGAGGGTCAGACCTTCGCTGGTTGGACAGAGCGCGCTTCCAAGAAATTCAAGCAGGCTTGCGAACCCAACACAAGTGGCTCCCCAGGCAACATCTCCCTTTCTCCGAAGTCGTCCTATATGCCTATGCTGCTGATCGCACACCCTTTCCCACATACGTGTGCCTACCTTCAGGACTGTATAAAGCACGCACCGGGAATGTAGTAGCGCAGACAGGCCCAGACCAGGAGATCCTGTCCCTGCCTGGCATATTTTTCTTTGATGGATGGCGATTACACCCAAACTTGCCAATCCCAGACCACCTGCCACGCGCAGCAGAGGCGCCAGTTCAAGGTACCGCTCTTGATGCACCTACACCTGATGCGGAACCCAAACGGTCGCCAGAAGAAGAAGCGAGGGACATTCTTGCAGTAGCCGCCAAGAACCAGCCAGAGGATGGGCCGAGCACAAGAAAAGCAGCTGTCCGCGCATGTAAATACCTGAGAGCCATGGTCAACCAATACGAAACCACCATCCAAGCTGTGCATAGTGCCGCCCGCACCCACACGCAAAGAAGTAAAGGCATGGTTGGACCTCCTGTTGATTATCGCTCACAAGGAGAAGCCCTCCCAGTAATATCAGCAGACCTCACCTCTGAGTTATTGCATTGCCTATCCACGCTCCCAGACCCATGGCCCTTAGCCAAAATTACCATCGATATGGAGAAACCGAGCCAATGGGTCTCAAAATTGTGCAGACTTTATTTTGCGGACGAGTACGCCAAGCGCACAGTAGGACTTCCCTCACGTAAACATGTTCCGGACATTGCAGGCGCCCTCCGAGCAGTTCAAGCCATCCTCCCCAAACTTGAAGTCAAGATGATTGAATTTTTAGCTGAATGGATGGTAACTCTGTTAATGCCAGCCAGGCACGTAATGGAAGTGAGGGCACCTCATCTTTCCTTCATGATGCTCAAGGAATACTGGTTCAGGGAACTTTACTTAGGCCTGAAAGTCACAGCGTCCTTTGACCGCTCTGAGTCATATACCAGTGTGATCGATGGCCAGGTAAGATGCATCACGCCTGAAGTGAAGCCGCAGAATTTGCAGGTCATTTGGAATGTGCAGTTCATCACAGTCTTTGTGCCAGCATGGATGATCCCGCCTGTCTATCATAGCCTACGCAGAGAAAGCATCAAAACTGTGAGTTCTGGCAGCCCCATAGGAGTCCAGTCAGTCCGCCCTACTTGGTTTGAGGACACAACACCTAAGGACCCTACCTCTCAGCAATCTCAAGACCCTCACAAGGAGCAAGCCCAACCACTTCGTGGTCTCAAGTTAGTCATCAAAGAAGAAGTGTTACCAGCGACTGACCAACCGCAATTCCAGTCGCTTCAGCTGTTGGCTAGCAGGGGCCTGTTGGCACCTGATACATGGAAGTGCAAACGTCCACAAGTCAGCCTGAAAGCAACTATTGATGTCCCCATGTTGGGTACAATCATAGAGCAAAATGGCGATGGGCTCCTGGAAGACTCCCACATGCCAGTAGGATGGCCACTCCACATCGATGGCGCTGTCAGACAATGTTGCATTCACAGAACTGCTAGTTTGCAAGAATTAGACGATATGCTCAAGGAATACGACATGAAACGAGACTCTGTTGAAATCAACCATGACGCGCCTCAATGGTCCCATCATGCAGTGTGGAACCGCAAGTATATGGAACCAAAACTGGATATACGCTGGAACAGCTATGGGCTGACTCCGAACCTGCAGTAAATAAAAAACGACCACTTCCTATGAAGTACAGGCAGATGACCTTCAGCGTGCCGTATCGGCCATTCGGCATTTTCCGCCCCCCATTCCTCCGGACAGCCCCTTCATACAAGCGTTAGGAACACCAGCTGCCCTGAAAGCCCCACCACAAACTGATACCCTAGCGCAAAGGGCACTGGAAGAATGGGAGCGCACTCTGTGCGAAAACAAGGCAGTAGCAATCCTTGCCGAGATACAAGCTGGACGACCGACCATCATCCACAAAGATGGCGGGGAAATGCTTATTGCCATTGTTCTGGACAAGCCACTGGAGGAAGCAAAGCGATTAGTTGATGACCCTGCGGCTTTCACCCGCGAAATGACACGCATCCTGCGCGATAAGCATACTCACCCGCTCATAGCCCAAATGATGAAACCTGCGGAGAGTAGTGAGCCACCCTCTGCCACTGCGAGCGCGAGTGGTGCCAGTAGCAGTCGAGACCTTCGCACTACACCACACGAACAGTTCCAATAAAACGCACCAAATGACACAAAGTACCCAAGTTCCACGAAGAGCAATCAGCATCCAACTTCAACTAACTTGAACGGCGTTGTCACCATGGGGTACTCATGGTTGATAACTGCCTGCCACTCCTCTTCCCCAGTCGACATGCTGGAGCCAGCATAGGATTGCCAGCACAAGATATATTGGTGACAGTAAAGTTGAGCGGCGTTGTCACCATGGGGTACTCTTGGTTGATTACTGCTCGCTGCGGCTACCATGTTCTCAGCATCCAGAATCGAGCATGAGATGGGAGGCGGGGAGGGCGGTTATACTAATTATCCTGTTATGGGTTGTTTGTCATTTTGTGTCTTTAAACGTTGCATGGTAGTGTAGTGAGATGTCAAAGCACATCAAGCCATGGCGCCCGTTGCTGTCTTGCTCAGGCAATCCAGTACCTGCATTGCTTAAATGTCACCCGACCATATGAGCTCCGTGCAATCAAACGAAGTAGTATGCCTGCCTCAGGAACCCCAGATTCACAATGAGGCACAGGATCTCCTCTTACTGCAGGACTATGTGCACAGACTGACGAACACTCTCAGAACTTTGGAAGACACCCACGCCGTATTGCAGCAAACGGAACTCCTTGCAGGTGTTATCCACGAGCAAGACTGCAGAGACATTCGCACAGCCTGCTGTTGCTTAAGAAGTCTGCGCATTCGACTAGAAGCCCGTGCCAACGTTACAGAACGAGAAGTGATTAGTCGACAGCTACAGCTCATGCATGCGAGCGTACAACAGCACCGGACTGAAGACCTTAACACAGCTGACACAAGTTGCCTGTCCAGAACCTCTTTTGAGCACTTTGAGGATAGACCTGGTCCCTGGGCAGAGAAAAACGCTCGTATTCCTACACCAATGTAACCAAGCAAGCTACCATGATCATTGACCGCATCTAATGCAGTTGATCTCAACACCTGCCAAGTTGACCGCTCCAGCTGCGCAACGCTTGCAAGCCTGCATCCATGCGGTCGAGCTCGCCCTTCGCGAACTCGATCGCATTGGATTCAGTTTTGAAAGTGGTATACTCCGCCAAAGTGCACTGCAACTCCCATATATGGGTATTTTCTCCCATGTCACGAAGATGCAATGCAAGAGCACTAGCATGGTAGTGCCACTAACAATTTCGGTGCAATATGATGATTGGAAAAGCAGTACTGAGCGGACTCTGAGGGTACCTGAGTGCTGTTACCGCGCCGTCTTTTTCACCTTAGACCACGTTTCACTTTCCTGTTTCACTGCCGTAGCTTCTCACCACTTTGTTGTGACCCGGCGTTGACGGTGTTTGCTTCAAAGTGTTTTGGTGCTATATTATGCCATGATGGCTGCTCTTTGAGATCTCGGGGATCCTGGCTGGGGGGATCCCTGGTTTCCGCATTGAGCTGTGTTGCTTCAGCACCCTGTGATGTGGCCCTGGGTGATTTTTTGGTTGGTTTTTTGGTTGTTTTCTTGTTTAAGGGCCTGCTTTGACATGGCACAGAAGTTGTCATTTGCATGCGTCGAGATGTATGATGGCCTGCGCGAAGGATGGCACACAAGTTGCTATCGGAATTCATCTCAAGAGCACATTGCTGTCCTTTTGCCCTGTTTTTTGTTTTGTTCTGTTCTGTTTTGTTTGTTTGGTTGTTTTTTGTGTGTTTTGCTTTTTGTGGTTTTTGTTTCGTTTGCTTTTTTGTTGGTTTGTGCTCGCTCTCGGCAATCGGATAGCTTTATGGACTATGTAAAGGTCCACACCAGCTCTCTTTTGTGGCTTGTCATGCATGTCAATTCAATTTCCGGCAAGTAAAAGCTTGTGTAACGACCTGGCGAAAGCCTCGGAGGCGTTGGACGGAAAAAAACCTTGAACCTACTTGAACATCTTTAAACCTATCTTGGAACAATGCATGTGCATGTGAACAGTTAGGTAACCATTTTAAGTTTGTAGGAACCGATCTGTGAACTATAGAACCCATAGGAACCTATAGGAACCAGGTAGGAACCAATTTGGAACCAAATGGAACCAGTTTGTGCATGGAAGTGCTTGGAGATGGATTTTCGTTTGTTTTTGTGGTTTTTGGTGTTTTGGATGTTGTTTGACCCATGTCTTAGGAACTTGATGTTGTGAACTTATTTGGTAGGAGTTTTGTAGGTTATTTGTGAGTTTGAGCTGAAGACGTTTTATTTGGAGAAGCTGGAAGAACGTTTTTGAAGCTTGAGAACTCTTTTGAAGTAGTTTGAGAAGTTTGAAGACGTTTGAGTGTCACTGCGTTTTACTCTGCACGACTCTTCAAGAAGAAGAGTGACTGAGCTGTCAAACCTGTGTGGTTTGGCTCAAGTCCGAGCTGTGAAAAAGAGCTGCCACGCCGCTCTCGTGTTTTCACATGGTAGCGGAGCCCCAGTGATCCTGAGGGTGAGGGGCAGACGCTGAGAAAGACAGTTAAGATCTGCCGCTGTCTTGCTGTGAGAGTTGCAGAAGAGGTCTGTGAAAGATCTGGCATCTTAAGATGAGTGGACCTGGGCCGATGAGTCCCAGCACAGAGCCAGGCACCGCTGTGGCTACTGGAAGTGCCAGTAGTGCCCCTGCCGGGCTGGTTTCTGGAATTTTAGACACTGGAACGACACCTGTGTTTAGTATGTCAGGGCCACAAGGCCCACCCACTGTCTATGTGCCGACAAACCCAGATCCTCTGCAAGGATCAGGAGACCCATGGCTGAGCTTCAATACTGGTATGGGTGGAAGATCAGATGGAAGTTTTTTGTCATCTGGTACCCACCAGACAGGCCAATCGACAGGCCAGTCAACAGGCCCATCAGGGGCACCGAGCACACCAGCAACTGGAGTTACGTTTGCAATGCCGCCAGGTTTTCTGGACACACCAGGTGGTCCAGCAGGAGGTCCAGGAGGAGTTCCTGGAGGAGTTCCTGTGAGCCAAGATCCACTGATGATGCAAGTACTTCGACAGCAAATGTTGCTGACCCAATCCATGGTTGACTTTCTGTCACGTACAGCGCAGGGAGCAGGTGCAGTCCCTCCACTGCCTGGAGCTCAAGGGCCAGTGCCCCAAGCTCAGGTCCAAGGAAGTCAAGGACAAGGAAGTGAACGTCTTACCATGGATACCAAGTGGATTCCAGCAGCACCCTTGCCAGACTGGAAGTCTTGGAGTACAAGGTCAAAAGAGCTGTCTGGTTTCAAGGGTTGGTTAGACAAGTTTGCATCGTGGCTGTGTCTTGTCCACGATAGCTATGCGCAAGAGCTCAAGGAAGCTCTGCACTTGCCATACTCTGTGGTGATCGTGAACCAAGATCAAGCCATTCGAAGTCGTCGACGGTTTCATCTGCTCCAGCAGAGCTTTTCTGGATACTCCAGGGTTGACAATGTGGTGAAATCTCAGATTGCATTTTATGGCATTCAGGAGGCAAATGGTTTTGAGCTTTTGAGATTGCTGCGCAGAGAATTCAGTTTGATGAGCCGTCCAGAGGCGCTGCAATACAGAGAAGCCTGCTTGAAGTACACCGTGAAGAAGAGCGAGAGGCATCTTCTCATGGATGTGCTGAGAGAGATTGGGGCTGAGATTGAAGGATTTCACTCCATGTTGGAAGCTTCCCTGATTGCAGGTCAATTGGCTGATTTGCGCATCAATGAGGGAGATCAATTTTTGCTATATCTGAGAAATTTACCAGAGAATCTGGCAGAATATGTTCAACTCCACTGTGGTGCCACTACTGTTGCCAGGGTTTGGGAGTCTGTCGTCGCGTACCACACCAGAATGAGACTCACCAATGACCTGGACAGCAGAGTTCATGTGGCAACAGGGCCAAAGCAAGGTTCTGAAGGTGTCACTTGCCACAACTGCGGCAAACGTGGACACTTTGCTCGTGACTGTCCACAGCCTGTGAAATGCAGCCATTGCGGTAAGTCAGGTCATGCAGCTAAGGACTGCTGGGCCAAGGATCCCAGCAAACGACCTGGAGCTTCCTCAACACCCAAGCCTTCTGCAAAGCCCAAGGCAAAGCCTGCTGCAAAGAGCAAAGGCAGCAAAGGCCGAGGCAAAGGTCGAGGGAAAGGAGGAAAGTTTCGAGAAGTTGAAGAAGGTGAAGAGCCTTGTGAGGCTGAGGAGTCTCAAGAACCAGAAGTTGAGCAGGAGGGTGGAAACCAGGCTGCTACGGTAGTCAAATCCTTTGCAGTGAAGACTGGATCAGATGCTGGTGGGCCAAAGGGGGCCACAGGGACATCGAGTACTGAGAGACCGGTGACACACCACCTGAGCAGCACACTGGAGGGTTTTGTAGGTAGTGTAGGGATAGGAGATCCTAAGACCTGCTGGCTGGTAGACTCAGGGGCTACATGCCACATCGTTTCTGAGAAGTGGGTCAAGCACTACACTGTGAGTTTTGAGTATCCTGGTCCATCTCCAAGCTTGAAGGGTGCAGGAGACAATGATCTGCCTGTCAAAGGGGTTGTAGATCTGGAATTCAAGGTAGGTAAGACGAAGATTACCATGAAGCGTGTAGTAGTGGTAGGAATTCCTTTGAATGTGATCTCAACTTACGCCCTTTTGGAAACTGGTTGGAAGACCGTCCTTGGCAATGCTGAGGAGAGTGGATTGTTTTTGAAGAAATTGAAACTTCCTTTGAAGATTTCTGAGAGAGCATGGTGGCTGAAAGTCAGTTTGCTTTCAAAGCACAAGAGTGGTGTGAAGGGTTCTGGACCAGCACCGATGGACTTGAGCACCATGAACACTGGAAACACTGTGAACACTGACAGCACTGAAACGAAACAAACCAAACGAAACACTTGTTGTGGTTGTAGTTCAGTTGCAGCAGTTGTCCCTGAGGATGTTGTGGCTAAGGACCTGGTAACTAAGGGAACTAAGGACTCTTTGACTAAGGACCCTGTGAATCATGTTGCCACTCAGGAGGTTGCGCAGGTCACCAAGGGTAGGTCAGGAGGTTCTGCCAAGGTCAAGGTCAAACGTCGGGAGCTTCAGATGAAGAGTGCAGACATGTTGCAGTCGTTTTCCTATGTTTGTAGGATGTTTCATTTTGGAAGCAGTCGTTTTTTTCAGCATGTTTTTGATGATCATGAGCCCAATACCATTGAAACAGACGTTTTGTTGAAGACAAACGTTGAAACAAACGATGAAACGACAGACAGTGAAGATGATTTCATGTCGTGTTGTGCATCTGAAACGACAGACAGTGACGATGATTACATGTCATGTTGTGATTTTGAAGAGTTTTGTCAAGAAGATCATGGCACATCTGGACACATGGAGTGGAAATACCATGAAGGGAGGACAGGTTCAGGTCAATCTGATCGGAAATGCAGGTGTGACTGGACGTTTGTGGACCCTTGTTTTAGGATGATGCGTGGTTTTCCTCAGGTTGAGGACTTGACACAGGATGAAATGGATGACGGTGATGGACCTCAGGCAGGTGAGGTTTCTGAAGTTGGTTCCCCATCACTTGCCAATTCAGAAGATTTGGAGGGTTGGGGTCCCCATGAACCTGGTTTGCCAGAACGCCCAGACACACCAGATGGTCCAGAGGGATCAGATCTGGAGTGCAGTGTCCCTGAATTGGGTGATGGACGTCTCAGGCTGGAACATGAGTGCAGGGGCCATTGGCCTTATGACAGGGGATGTGATGATTGCGTGCAGTCAAGAGGACGCACACCTGCTAGGAGAGTAGGGCATAAGCATGAAACACCCCACAGTCTTGCTGCTGATTTCCTTTTTGTAGCAGGGAAACATTGGAAAGTTCTGGTCCTGTTGATGGTTCACACTGGGATGGTTGGCATGGTGGTTTGTGGGGGTGATAAAGAACGTGACGTGCAGTCCACTGCAGCAGTTCTCAATGAGATTGGTGTTGGAGGGTTGTCTGTAGAAGTAGCTACTGACAATGAGGCAGCACTGAAATCTTTGGTTGAAAGAGGCCTTGCAGCTAGTTCAGCACGAGGCTATCACTGGAGAAACATTTCAGAGGCAAGACCCCAGGCAAAAGGCATTGAGAGAGCCGTTTGCATCATGAAAGAAGGGATCTATGCCAATTGGTTGGCACTTGAACGCCATTGCAATGCCAGGATTGCGTTGGAATCCCCCCTTTTGGGATATTTGGTGGGACATGTCTACAGGACGTACAACGCATACTGTGAGGGAAAGGCTGGGAGCACCCCCTTAGAACGTTTGAGAGAAAAACGGGGAGGTCAGGCACCTAGGTCTTATCCTTTTGGGGCAGTTGGGTTTTTGAAACCAATTCACCCTGCAAAATGGCCTGGTCAGCGTTTGGTGTTGTGTCATTTTCTCGGCATGAGGTATGTGACTGGTGGAGGTTGTTTGGGGTACCCATTTTCTGTTGATGCTGAAGGGTATCGTGAGGTGATCAAGGGTCACTCTTTCAAACTGAAGGAACCTCTCCAGTATGATGTTGAATCTCTTTTTCCTCTTTTGGCAGGTGTCAGGCCACAGGACTTCCCAGAACCACGTCTTGAGGCGCCACAGGCAGAACAGGCTTTACCACCACCTGATTTACCACCAGAGTTGGATCCACCGGTTTTCCCAAGGGAAGAGGTGTCTCCACAGCCCATTGCAGATGGAGCTGATGGTATGGATGTAGATGCAGGTGAGGTAGGTGAAGGTCCTGAGCCCATGACGATCGACAGGGTCGATGAGGGTTCAGAAGGGGAAGGATCTGAGGAGGAAGAAGGGGACGCGTGGTTGAACAACCTTATTCTTCAAACACAATCTGATGTGTGGAACACTTTTTGTTTGAGAGAGTCTGGTTGTGTTTTCCCTGTTGGTGAGGGAAATGGTGATTTCTTTGAAGAGGATTTTGGAGGTCAAAGAGTACGGGTTAACATCCCTGCGAGTTCTTTTGACGAGCTCACTGGAGCTGCTTTAGACTTTGAACAAGTGAAGCAGGGAATGAAAACTGAGGTCCAGCAGCTTGAACGACTTAAGGTCGGGCGCTGCCTTGTTGAACGTGACGGTCGGGCACTAGCTAAGGAAAAGCAAGTCACGGTCTTGACCTCACGTTGGGTATTGACCCAAAAGACCTCAGAAATCGTTCGGTGTCGCCTTGTAGTTCGAGACTTCGCTACGGGAGGGACCTCAGCTTTGAATGCTGGGATCTACGCTCCAACGTCGTCGTTGGACGGGCTTCGGTGTGTGCTAGCAGTTTCCGTGGTGAAAGATCTCAGTTTGCTGACTGCTGATGTTTCAGTGGCGTTCATGCATGCGCCAGTGGAAGCGGAAGCTTGTGACTTAGTGTTACTTCCGGCGAACCTCACAATCAAGGGATGTCGAGTGATTGCATGGCTAGGGAAAGCCATGAATGGGCTTAGGCGAGCCCCACTGTTGTGGTTTCTCGAATTGCAGCGGGTGGTATATTCCATGGGAGGTCAAGACACCTTTGAGAATACTTTATTCAGGTTGCAGACGCCCAATGGAATGCTTTTAGTGCTTGTGTACGTCGACGACTTACTCGTCGCGGCTGAAAGTCCGCAAGAGGGTGAATCGTTCTTGCAACAGTTGCAGAAG
The DNA here is from genome assembly GCA_947184155.2 of Cladocopium goreaui. Lineage (NCBI taxonomy): Eukaryota > Dinophyceae > Suessiales > Symbiodiniaceae > Cladocopium > Cladocopium goreaui. Next base: position 30,479 of record CAMXCT020004028.1, on the reverse strand, counting down.
ATTTGGCGAATCAAACTGACTGGAAGGATTCCAGCGCTTGAGAAAGGCGTCCTACAGTTTTTGGGGAGGTCGCGTCTCACTTTAGTGATGAGCCTTTATTTAACGAGGTCCATTGGTGGGGTGCCACCTCCTTCTTCCTCTTGCTCCTGCGTTCCTCATCACGCACGCGTGCCCTCCGCGTTCTTCTCCTTCTCCTGCGTTCGCGTCAGCTGCGCAACCTGGTTAAAAAAAGTATGCGCTCACTTCCCAGGGAAAGTGAGCGCATCCATGTGTGATGCTTCAACATAGATAAGTTTTATGTGATGATGTATGAAACAAACAAAAGGACTAACAACAACGGAAAACAAATCTGACATGTGCGTTTGAGTACGTGGCCTTGTGTGGCCTCACATGTTGTTTGATTTGTTTATCCCTTTTTTTTATGTCCATGAATGTTTGTGCTGAATTTTTCATCTCCAGGGCGGGTGGGTGGGAAAATCCTCACTACCCGGCGGTTTGAAAGGGGGTAGTGAGTGAAATGCAGAAAGGTGCATTCTGTGCCTGTTTTTTCTTTGCTGTTAGTGCCATGGATCTTTTTGTTCATGCCGAAGCCTTCAAACTTGGAGTGAAGAGGTCTTCAATTAAGCTGCCGTGGGAACAGGAACCGTTGCGCAGTTTTTTCAACAAAAGATCTCGTTTGATCTCTCCACCAGTGTTTGCGCCTTTAGTGAGGGAGTCTGAGGAACCAATTTCACTGGCAAAGGAATGTTTTGAAGGCAAAGTCAAGTGGTCTAAGAAGACAACAGGGATTCCATGGCCTTTGGCGCAAGATCGTGCCTTGGCGAGAGTCCTGGAATGTTGGCGGGTCATAGTCATGGACAACTTACAAGGGTCTTTGGTTGGGCAACAGATTTACAGGGCATTACAAGGTGACCCAGAGGCCAAAGCGATAGAGCAGACGATCTCTGACGCTCTGGCCGGAAAGTCAGTGGCAACTTTGCGGGCAAGGGCCTCGTCCTTGATGGATTTTGGGCGCTGGAAAAAAGGAATCACTTTTGACTCCTTTCTTCTCCCGATCTCTGAAGAGGAAGCGTACCTATATGTACGTGAACTCAGGGAGCACAATGCACCGAGATCAAAGGCATCACGGTTTGTGGAGGCCTTGACATTCGCACATCACATGTTGGGTGCTGATGTTGGTGAAGCCATGAAATCACCACGTGTGCGGGGAGCTGCAGTGGCTCCATTTGTTGCTCCAAAGAAGAAGGTGCCATTGACTGCCAGGCAAGTGGCGATGTTCGAGCAGCTGGCTATTTCTGACTGCGGACAGCAAGGGATTTTTGCTGGGTATGTTTGCATGGTGCTTCATATGAGGTTACGTTGGTCGGATGGTCAGTTCTGTGTACATGAACCTTATACTGACTTGCATCAAGAGCGTGGTTTCTTGGAGTGCCAACTGTATCATCACAAGACTGCAGGTCGTCAGAAGTTATCCAGGAGGCTCCTGCCGGCGGCCTGTGTCATCCCAGGTGTTTCTGGACAGGATTGGGCGACTCCGTGGCTTGAACATCGGCAGTCACATGGGCTACAAGCCGCTCAAGGAGTACCTACAATGCCAGCGCCAGTGAGTGGAGGGGGCTGGTCGATGTTGCCGCTGGAAGCAAGTCAAGCCACCTCTTGGCTGCGGGAACTTCTCAAAGGATTTCTGCCCGCGCCACCTTTGCGGGACCTGGGAACCCATTCATTGAAAGCAACTATCTTGAGCATGATGTCGAAGGCTGGATGTTCGGGAGATTTACGTCGTCTAGCTGGATACCATGTAGACCCTCAGAGTCGCATGGCCTTGGAGTACAGCAGAGACGCACAGGCGCCTGTCTTACATGCAGTGGAGGGTATTCTACTGGCAATACAACATGGTTTTTTCGACCCAGATGCAACAAGATCACGAAGGTGGCCTAGAAAGGGCTGCAACTCCTTGGAGCTGGTGATGGCTGAGCTTTCAAGGCTTGCTACAGAGGATGGTTGGTATCACTCGAAGAACGATGGTGCGATGTGCGAGCTGGATACCGCTGAGCAGTCAGATGGCTGGAACAAAGTGGAATTTGCCTCAGATGGGTACTCCCCTTCACTGGGAGGAAGTGACGAATCTGACGGGCAGGCTTCAATTTCTTCGATCAGCGAGCCTGAGGATCGACCTCTTTTTGCCAGTCCTGAGCATCCACATGAACAGGAAGATGCAGAAACAGATCTTGCAGCTCAGATCGTTGGCCGGGACCTCGCTGAAGACTTGGAAGATAGGATCAGTGATGTCGTTTATAGGCATGTGATCAGTGGATGTTGCCACATTGCAAAGAACGGCCTTTTTGAAGAATCTGATGGCGAGGCAGTCATCCTGAGGTGTGGGAAGGTAGCTTCCAAGAATTTTGAGGAGATTGCTAGGGCTGGAAATTACTTCCCATACAAGTGTTCACGTTGTTTCACTGATGACTAAACTTGCTTGAAACGAAACTGCAGTGCTTGCATGAAACTTGAATGTCTTGTTTCCTTGAGCGAGTGGTCATCGACTTGTGAGTTGAGACCTTACTGCACTGTGTTTCAGTCGTTTTTTTTCTGTTTTCTTTGCTGCTTGTTTAGTCATTGTGTGATGTCATTTGCAATGTGAAACATGCCGGTCTGTGATTGCAGTGAGCTCAGTTCACCTCTGTGAAATTTTGTTTTCTCGTTGGATGAGTGCACATGCAGTCTAACACCGTAGAACTGTTTGGACGGAGAAACGAAATCCGCTGCAAAGGCAGGGCACTCAGCTTGCTTGGTTAGATGATTTGACGTTGGTTTGACTGTTCACGATGTAGTTGGCGTACACGTGATTTTTTCTGAGTCATACCATGTCACTGTTGCCCTGCTAGCGATCTGGGCACCAGAGCCCTAGTGCATCAAGACGGTGCAGTCCATCTGACAGCAAGGACCTTAGAGTGCATTTGACATCATGTTCCATTTGTGAGGAAATTCCAGACATGTCGTTGCAGAGTGTTTCAAACGTGTTTGAACACGGAGTGCAAATGCAGTCAGACACAGTTCACAATTTTGACGGGCAGACGTCAATCTCTGCAAAGGCAGGGCTCTCAGTCTCAAGTGGCAAGGGGTCTGTTTTTCTTGATGACTGTTTCTCATGTGTTTGCGTCGTTTTACACTCATTCAATTTTTTTTTGGCTGTCATGACATGTCGAGCTTGGCCCCTCGCAGAATGCGCCGGACGGGCGTTAGCGTCGTAGTGCATGAAGTCGATGCAGCTCTTTGACAGCAAGAGCCTTAGCGTTCACTCGTGGTCATCAGACTCAATGTTTTATTGTTTCATTGAATCATGTTGAACGCAGAGTGCAGAGACGTCTCAGTGCCACTGATCACTTCGCACGGGCATGAAAAAAGTGAACTCCTTGCTTCCTGCTGCTTCTGACAAGTTTGAACGAAGAGTCATGAAGTCAGGAGGCCTGAGATGAGTCCACATTTTTTTTTTGCATCACGAGGGCAAAGGGGTGCCACGGTGTCAGAGGACAGCCATCACTTGAGTGTGCGTGGACCGTGGCTCCAAAGACAGAAAGCTGTCAAAAAAAAAAAACTTTCTTCTGGAAGGCCAGTGCGTTTCAGTGATTGACATGAGTTTGAATACAGTTTTAGGTGTGTCAATTTTTTTTCAACTCGTTTGCAACCCTGCGGTAGTTTGAAGTGAGCCATGTCACTTGTAGACAGTGCAGCAGTGTTTGAAGGAAGGGCCCGTACAATTGGGCTGCCCGATGCAACTGTCAATGCAATGGCCTTGAGGGGCTGGACAACTCATGCGACGTTTGCTTTCTGCGTAACTACGCAGCCAGGGGCCGATGAACAGGCTTTTGTGGATGGAGTGGTGATCCCACTGCTTGGGGCGCAAGATCATGCAGACGCGCCGAAACTGAGGCGCCTTTTCTTCGAGGCGCACACTTTGACCTCGGCAGACTTGAGACGCAAGGTGGATTCAAGTGAGTTGGAAGCTCCACGAAAGCTCCCGGCTCCTGAAATTGCTCAGAGGCTGGAGCTGCTACAGGAGAGGGTTCGCCCGCTCATCATTGCCAATGTCTTGGAGCCCTCTCACCAGCTTATCAATGCCTTGGTACAGTGCGTGGAGGACGGAAGGGTCAGGTACGTGGAATGGGCACGATGCACTTCAAGGACACAGGAAGTCAACAATGTGAAGGAAGATGGTGACTTGAGAGTTTGGAAAACGGACAGTTCAGGTGCAATCAAAGCAGTCAATAAAGAGCCCTCCTTGTCAGCAAATCTGACAACTGAACTTGACGTACACAACGCGCTGAGGCGCAGGGGAGTGGCGTACGAAGTGGCGCAAGCCATGAGCTTTGAGGTCCACGAGAAGGTGATCAACTTCTTTTTCTTTGAGCTGAAGAAGGAGCCAATGGAAGGTTTCTCTGCTGTCAGTCTCCAGCAGTTGGCAGCGGCGGACAGAGAGATGCATGTGAGGCTTGCGGAGGCCACCAGAGGAGGGCTGCGACCAGGCCCAGCCGGCGAGCTGCCGCTTGACATCCCTGTCCAGCAAATCCTTGATGGGCCGGAGTTGCGCTGGATGCTCATGCCCATGCCAAAGAAGATGACTGGAAAAGCATCTACAGAACCGGCGCCTAGCAACAGAACACCGGCTGACAATGAGCCGAAGCGCAACAGAAACGAGGTCGCCAAGAAGACAAAGGAGGCAGCTGCGAGATTGAAGAAATTGAAGCGCACCCCGATGCCCAAACAGCTCTCAGGGTGTGTGCCTTGCAATGACGAAGGGCAGCCTTACTGCTTTGGATACAATCTGGGAACTTGCAAGAGCACGACAGACTGTCAAAAAGGTCTCCATAAGTGCTGCAAGAAAGGCTGCGGCAAGGGCCACAGTTTCATCAGTGCCCATAAACAAGGTGCTTGACTAGAGCACCCAGAAGACAGAAATCAGGAGAGGTTTCTGTGTGGGGACGCAGGTCCTCAAGTAGCCGCCTTGCGAAAGCGCAAGACCGCTGCAACCAATGACAATGAGTGTCAAAGGTTTGGATTGACATCGAAGCGACAGCGCTTGGATGGCGGTCTGGATGGATCCGAAGGGATTCCACTTCTTTTTGAGCACCTCGACGAGAAAGTTGCGTCGAGCCACCATGATGGGCTTCATCAAGTTGAAGCCCAAACTGACCTGCATGGGATAGCTCATCAGGGCAGAAACCTTTTTCTTTTGGATTTATTTTGCGGCACAGCAGGAGTTGCAGCAGCATTTCAGTCATTAGGAGGAGAAGCACTTGGAATCGACCATTTGGTCGACAAAAGGAGGGTCAAAGGGCCGGTGGCAAAGGTAGACTTAGCCAAAAAACCTGGACAAGATACCGTCCTGAAGTGGATAAAAGAAGGCAAGGTTGATGGGGTCATGCTGGCGCCGCCTTGCGGAACATCTTCACGAGCGCGTGAAATTCCATTGCCGAGGCGTCTCAGAGAGCGCTGTGGTATGCAGCCAACGCCGCTGAGATCAGATAAGTGGCCAAACGGGCTGCCGCATCTGAGAGGCATCGCAAAAATAAAGGTGCAGGCTGCAAACAAGTTGTATGCTTTCACCAGACAGGTGATACAGGCCTGCAATGATGCTGGCATACCGTTTATTTGTGAGAACCCTCGCAGGTCCTTGATGTGGCAGACAGATGCTTTTTCTGATTTACCAGCATGTTGCTTTTTTCAGTATATACATGCGTGTATGTATGGAAGTAAGAGACGCAAGAGCACGGCATTTCTCATGAACTTCCACGCAGAAAACCTTCTCTTACAATGCGATGGCAACCATGACCATCTCCCCTGGGGCATGGTCGACACAAAAGATGCAGGCCTAAAGTTTTCTACAAGCCTCGAAACTGAGTATCCTGCGCCTCTTTGCAAGCAGTTGGCGTGGGCCTTTTTGGAACAAATACAGAGACAAGGAAAACAACTGCACTGTCATGGCGCTCACACTGAGCAATTGCAGAAAATTGGGTCGGGCACCCAACCAAGAGGAGGACGATCACCTGTCCTCATGGCAGAATTCCAATTCAAAGTGGACATCACTACATCGGGAACGGTCCCACCACAATGCATTGCAGAGGACTCTCCACCTCCATTTCAAGGAATTCCGGTCGGTGCAAAGCTGCTTTCTTCTCGAACTTTTTCTGAAGTGGGGTTGGATGGCGAGAAAAAGCTGGGAATGAGATCCACTTATGGTGTTTTTTCGTCACCTTGGGATTTTTTGGGACGTGCCTTGCGTGTGGAACACCCTCTTGACACACCACAACTGGTTGACAGAAGCAACTTGCGTGCAATTGTTTTTCTCAGAGACCACAGCGCGGCAGATGTAAAACTTTACAGAGCCACCCAGCTTAGGCGTTTTGTAACAAGGGCTGAGCTTCTCATGAAAGAGGAGGAAGCTCTCAAAGCCACCTTGGACAAGGATGTCAGGGCAGTTCTTGAGCCAAAGCGCTTGCTCCTTTTCAAAGAGATGGCGGAGGAAGCAAATGTGGGCGACAAAGGGCTTTTTGACGAGCTCATCCATGGTTTCTCGCTCACGGGAGACATGCCGGAGTCAGGCCAATTTCCGGCCAAGCTGAAACCAGCCTTGATTTCTGTTCAACAACTGAAGGATTCTGCAGTTTGGGCTAAGAGGATGATTCAACCGTCTTGCCAGAGAGTTGGTTTAGATCCTGAGGTGGCACAGTCCGTCTATGATGAGACAATGCAACAACTGGCTGATGGTTGGGTGAGAGGCCCTTTCACCCAGCAAGAGCTGGACACTAAGTACGATGGATGCTGGATTCCGTCAAAACGTTTTGGGGTGCGGCAAGGGCAAAAGGTGCGTGCAGTTGACGATTTCAGCGAGTTCCTGGTCAACGCTTCAGTGACTTCCACGGAGCGCTTACAACTTTTTGGAATTGATGAGGTGATCAACACAGCCAGGACTTTCCTGGGATCTGATTTACTTGAAGTGAATGAAGACTTCTCTCAGGTTGGCAGCAAGCCGGAGCTGAGAGATTGGCATGGTCCTTGGAAGAGCCTGAAAGGGCGCGCTTTAGATTTGAAGGCGGCCTACAAACAACTGGCCCGGCACCCACGTGACGCATGGGCGTCAATTCTTGCTGTTTGGAACCCGAGCTCTTCCCGGGTGGAATTCTATGAGTCGGTGGCGCTCCCATTCGGCTCGGTGTGCGCCGTGATGGCGTTCAACCGAGTAGCCCGTGCCCTGAGGCTTATTATGTCGGAACTCTTCATGATCGTCAATACAAATTTTTTCGACGATTTCTGCCAGCTTGAGACGGATGAGCTGTGCGCGTCATCATGGGAGACTGCAGAGATGGTCATGAAGTTGCTTGGTTGGAAAATATCCATGTCGGAAGAAAAGCGCCTTCCGTTCGACTGCAAATTTCAGATGTTGGGCGCTGTCGTAGACCTTTCAATGTGCAAACAGGGCTTGGTCAAGGTCAGCAACAAACCGAGCAGGATGGCGGACATAAAAGCCTTAGTAGAAGACGTATGCAGTCGCGACTCCATTTCCCTGTCCGTCATTGAAACTTTGAAGGGTCGTTTGCTGTACGCAGCAGGCCACACTTTTGGCCGGTGCACCCAACTCTCTATACAACTGATTTCCAGGTTGGCGCGGAGAGGGCCAATGGTTTTGCTTGATGACAGGTTCAAAACGGTGGTGCGAGACGCTTTCAAGTGCCTGTCCGAAGCACCCGCCAGAGAAGTTGGTGCTTGGTCTGGGAGACCCCCTATAGTTGTTTTTACAGATGGTGCATGTGAGAACGAAGGTGAAAAGATCACCCACGGTGCAACACTGTTTGACCCGGAGACTGGCAGATCTCTGATGTTTGGAGACGACGTGCCGCCTTTTTGGGTTGACAGATGGAGGGCTGGTGGAAAGAAACAATTCATTTGCCAAGCTGAAATATTTCCAGTGTTAGTTTCCAAAGCCACCTGGAAGAACGTGCTGAGACAACGTTCTGTCCTGTGGTTCATTGACAACAACGCTGCACTTTCTGCCGTTATTCGGTCCTTTTCCCCGGTGATTGAAAACTATGAGCTCTTGGTCCTGAATGCCCGTTTGGACCTTCAACTCCAGTCGCTGCACTGGTACTCACGAGTGCCTTCCAAATCGAACTTGAGTGATAGTGCTTCAAGACTCGACTTTAAGGAACTTGAGACGTTTGGTTTCCTGCGATGCGAGCCGCAATACGAGTCCCTCACGAGTATTGAAAGTGGGGTGGTGGCGTGAGGAACAAAGGTTTCAAACGCAAATAGCAAAAGATGCTACCGACTCCCCAATTCAGTCAAGAGACAAAAAGAGTGGAGACCGAATCTCAAGTTGAAGCTGTGAATTTTCAAGTCGTTTTGCGTTGCATGTTTCTTGCGCTGTTTTTTGATTTTTGTTTTCATGTCCGGGGACAGAGTTTTATTTACGCGTAGGAGTAAGTGCGGGCGTGCTGGAACTGTGCAAGTAGGTAGAAGTGGACCAGAGTTTAATAAGTCGCGTCTCACTTTAGTGATGAGCCTTTATTTAACGAGGTCCATTGGTGGGGTGCCACCTCCTTCTTCCTCTTGCTCCTGCGTTCCTCATCACGCACGCGTGCCCTCCGCGTTCTTCTCCTTCTCCTGCGTTCGCGTCAGCTGCGCAACCTGGTTAAAAAAGTATGCGCTCACTTCCCAGGGAAAGTGAGCGCATCCATGTGTGATGCTTCAACATAGATAAGTTTTATGTGATGATGTATGAAACAAACAAAAGGACTAACAACAACGGAAAACAAATCTGACATGTGCGTTTGAGTACGTGGCCTTGTGTGGCCTCACATGTTGTTTGATTTGTTTATCCCTTTTTTTTATGTCCATGAATGTTTGTGCTGAATTTTTCATCTCCAGGGCGGGTGGGTGGGAAAATCCTCACTACCCGGCGGTTTGACCCGCCCACCCGACCCCCGCCGGGCGTGAGGAACAAAGGTTTCAAACGCAAATAGCAAAAGATGCTACCGACTCCCCAATTCAGTCAAGAGACAAAAAGAGTGGAGACCGAATCTCAAGTTGAAGCTGTGAATTTTCAAGTCGTTTTGCGTTGCATGTTTCTTGCGCTGTTTTTTGATTTTTGTTTTCATGTCCGGGGACAGAGTTTTATTTACGCGTAGGAGTAAGTGCGGGCGTGCTGGAACTGTGCAAGTAGGTAGAAGTGGACCAGAGTTTAATAAAACCATTTATCGAGAAAGGGATGGGGAATCCACCTTAAATCTGGGGGTCAGTGAAGCATACATGACAGGGGTCATCGACAGTTGGCACGAGAAACTGAAACCAAACGAGACACCACCAAAGCTGGAAGAGATCTACAAGGATCGCGAGAAACAGGGCGAAGACACGCCTCTGACAGCGGAGGGTGAAGCACGGTATCGCAGGGTTCTAGGACAGTTAGCGTGGGCCGCTTTGTCTAGGGCTGATTTGTGTTTTTCAGTTTCATACCTTGCGCGATTCCAGTCGAAGCCATCAGGTGCAGCGGAAGCTTGTTTGCGTGCACTGTTGCGTTGGTTGTTGACGCGTCTTCACCGCGTGCAGACCATGCCTTCTCCGGAAGGATCGCCAAGCGTAGGACCGCGAAGCGTTGTTGGTTTCTGCGACGCGTCTTGGAATGTGGCCTCCGTGTCAGGGGGAGTCTTGATGTTCGAAGGTTGCTGCATTAAGGTGTTTTCTAGAAAACAAGAATGCCCAGCTTTGAGTAGCGCAGAAGCGGAATTGTGCGCGATGACCGAAAACTCGAAGGAGTTGGTGTCGTTAGGCATGTTGCTGGAATCCATTTTGGATGGGATTCCGCTGACCATTCTGGGAACCCCGCAGTGTACAACAGGGACTTACCAGTTGGTTTTGCGCAACGATGCTACGGCCGCGATCAGCATTAGTTCGATGGAAGGGTTGCTGCGACGCGTCCGGCACATTGAACTTCGCGCAAAGTACATTCAAATGCTGGTTAAAAAGAAACGCCTTTTGCTAGAGCACATCCCTGGACTTCAAAACCCGAGTGATGGTTTGACTAAGTCATTTAAGACAAGGGATATGCTAATTAACCTCGAAAAGGAGGTAGGTTTGGTGCCAGGACTCGATACCAATGGCTTGTCATGGATCCGTACCTTTCAGCGTAGGCTTCAGCTGCTAGCCGAAGAAGGGGAGATGATGTCAAGTTTGTTGGAAGGGTCGGTAGCACCTGAAACCTGAACTTTGAAATTTTCCGAACGAATTGCATGACACAAGCCTGTTCCACTGAGGCACTTTGCTAAGGAACTTTTGTTTTCGCTTGTGACTCAACGGCATTTTGCTAAGGTTTTGAATTCGATAGACGTTGGAATCGCAGGTGACCGCCTGGAATCCAGTTTGCTCCAACTGAAGGTCTCTGAACCTTCCTACAGTTTTCACTTTGTACTGTTCTTTTGTTGCGAATCGGCGGATGTGGACCTTGAGTACTTCTGTTGTCCCGTCTGGATGGTTTGCTGGAGTTTTTCTGTTTTCTGTGACGGTGTCCTGGCCTTTTCCGTCTCGGTTCTTTGGTCAGTCTTTGTCATGTGCGACTGGTGAGCATTGTTGGACGATGTTGACTAGTGAGGTGATGTGAACTCGTTTCGGACTTTTCGCTGTCTGACTGTAATTTCTGTAGTGCACATGGTCGCGAACATGTTGACACTCAGTTTGCAGTTGTTGGAAGTTTTTCGTTTGCATGTCATGCCACGACACGTTTTTGAAACAAAACGACGGAAACGAAAACCAGTGAAACACCAGTTTTTCCAAACCTCAAGTTTTGTTTTGTTTTGGAACACGTTGTTTGGTTTTCTTTTTGGTAAGTAAAGTGAAGCCGTACGAAAAGCTGTCCGTCTAGGTAATGCTGGGAGCCGTGTTTTATTGTTTGTCATCTAGCACAGTTGCCAATAGCATTCTGGATCTAAGATCACCTGCTTTTCGTATTGCCGTCCGTTTCACTTTCTTTGGAAGATGGGCAGTAACGTTGACACCTCAACGGAAGTTGCAAAGGTCGATACGGTGGCTGAAGCTCCGGATACCGCCAATGCGACGGCAGATAGCGCAAGGGCGCCGGGAACTGGAGAAGCCGTGCCCTATGGAGTGCCTGGAGCAACACCCACGCATGTGGGAGGTGTTGCATCTCCAAAAGCTTCGCCGAAGCCGTCTCCTCGTGATGAAGCGGCAAGTTTGCCGAGCTCAGATGAAGAAGCTGCGAATCCAGCCGACAAACGTGCAGCTGAAACTGGTGATGAGCCGCCGGCAAAGAAGAGCCGACTTCGTAAGGAAATTCATGGATTGGTGAAGGTTGTGAAGGACGTTGTGATTTGCCTCACCGCCTCGACGTCCACTTTGGACGGAACCAATGAAAGTTTGCAGCAGACCAAGAACGATATAGATGCTCTCTGCATTCAGTTAGGAGTGGACCAAGTGTCCGCCAAGTACTTCCTAACATCGATGCAGCAGCACTCGACGGCCATTAACAATATCAGCTGGCAAGTGACTGGGAACAAATCCCAAGTCAATCCAACTCTGAAAGAGCTTTGTCGTGATTTGAACGACAAGATCAATACAGGGAACAGGAGGTTGGCAGAAATCAAGGAAGAAAAACGTGCACAGCATGAACAAACCCTGCAGTACCTGAAGGGCATTGAATCTGCCGTAGACAGGATGGTGACTGCGTTGGGGCAGGTGAATGTTGTGACTGCTGCTCCGGTTGCACCTGGTGTGACACCCACTGGAGTTCCTGTGGGACCGGGTGTGGCATCAACTGGAGTTCCTGTGGGGCCGAGTATTGCAGCTCCAGGGGTTCCTGTTGGACCTACTACAACAGCAGCGAGCCCTGCTGTCCATGGAGTTACGGGCGCGATGAATCCTCCCCTGGCACCACCACCAATGGGGACACCGACAACTCCAGGACTGGCAGCCAATACAGGAACGAGCTTCCCACCTGTACCACCGGCCTCTGTTGGTTATGCACCACCGCCTGCAGCGCCGGCAGCGCCTGCAGCGCCAGTTGTGCAGCGCGCAGGGCGCATTCGCCTGCGCACCCATGATGGGACGGAAATCGTACGGGCCGTTTCGCCCAACCCTGCTCGTCGAGAGGCAATCCCAGCAGGATGGGCAGAGGAGTATGGTATGGGAACTCTCCAGTTGGGCCAGTTGGTATATCGAGTGATTTCTGACGAATTCATTCGAACGGCGGTCCCACTCCATTAGCCAGAGACTGCCGAGATCTATGTGAAATGAAGCTGGTTTTGGGAGGAGCAATGAGCCTGAGAGTCCTTCCTTGTAGCATGGTCACATAGATAATTTTGATGTTTTTGGATTTCAATGTAAAGCTCTGCACTTGCCTGGCAGCTTGTGAAAGAATAGCTCTATGAGCTCGAGGTTCATTCCAAGCAGCATCAGTGTTCGATGAGCTTTGAAAAAGGAGAGATGGAATCTGTTGTGCAATCAGTTGCATGGGAGTGGATTCACTGTCGATGTTTGCAGTTGCACTTTCATGTACTTTGGTTTGCAGTTTTCATTTCGTTTTCTTGACAGCAATCCTTGTACAGAGCTGGAGCCGTCTAGTAAGCTGGAGCCGTTAGGAGTAGGATAGGGTTTTGCAGATGTCCAGTTTTGCAGTTTGCATGGGTGTTCATGTCACTGTGTTGCAGTTTGATGTCATCAGGTTTAACTGCTGTTATCTGTTTTGATGTCAGTTGTAACTAGTTGGACACTTGTGGACTCATTGGACGGTTTTTGCAACTCCTCTGTCGTTTGTTGTTGTTCTTTGTTCTGTACTAAGGTACTTGTATGATCCAATGATGTAGCTGCCAAGGGGTCATGAGAAAGATGGCAATGCCATATGAAATACCCCTGCAGCTGAGGATCATAACATAGCATGTTTGTTTATTGCATGTTCTTGGAACCTGGATTGAACTTGATTTGAACTTGATTGGAGTTGTCTTGAACTTGAACTGTTTTTGGACTCTTCCTGAACGTTCTGTCCTTGTGCGTTGCAGTGGGTTTCCTGTTGTGGACCTTCTCCATGGATCGTTGGTCACTGTTGGTTTGGCTTTATCTTCTGAAGGGTTTGAACCCCAGTGCACAACATGTTGGATTTGGGAGGGTCTCCATAACTGGATGTCCAGCGCTTAGTAAAGACCATCCAGAGTTTTAGGACTCTTGGATACTCCGTGGAATGCTTAGCACTGCTACCTCTGTTCAGCGCTCAATGCATTCAGCTCAGCTACCAAGACTTTGCCATACCAAGTTGGGCTGATAACCAAGGAAGTTGTAGAGGTCTGCAACTGCCAAGTTACAGGGTTTAGAAGCCAAGGCTCCAAGAGACGTGAAACCGTTGCAAAGCATTTGGAAAAACGGGTTTGAAAAACATGTTTCAGTTTGTTTTGGATTATGGTTGAATGATCCTAGTTTGAGGGGTTAGGGTTCCCAAGGCCATTAGTCAGAGACCTGGACACTTGGTACCCGTTGGGGTCTATCCCAATACCCAAAAAGAACTGGGCACCAAGGCCATACCCAGAGGACAGACCTTGGCACCAGTTTCCCCTTACTTAGATGAGATGAGGATGACAAACGTGAGACAGTTTCAAATACCAAGGTTTCCAAATGACAAACGTTTTCAAACAAAACTTTGTGCAGAAGTTGTGAACTCAGTTCCAAAGTTGTGGGTTACTCAGAAAGAGACCAACCAACCATACCCCATAACCATCTTTCTGAGGACACTTTAAAACCCAGGACGTTTTCGAGTTTTCTATGCGCTAGTTCCTAGCTTAGTTGTTGAGCATGGATCTTAGTTGGTGATGTCTGGAACTTAGTTGTGTGGGTTCAGAACTTAGTTGCCTTACAAACGGTATGGTAGTCTATAGGTACTTCGGTGTACAGCACTACTGTCCAAGAAGGGGTGTGAAAGTTTGGTGAGAGGATGTACAGTGTACTGAACCACCTTGAACCTACTTGAACATCTTTAAACCTATCTTGGAACAATGCATGTGCATGTGAACAGTTAGGAAACCATTTTAAGTTTGTAGGAACCGATCTGTGAACTATAGAACCCATAGGAACCTATAGGAACCAGGTAGGAACCAATTTGGAACCAAATGGAACCAGTTTGTGCATGGAAGAGCTTGGAGATAGATTTTCGTTTGTTTTTGTGGTTTTTGGTGTTTTTGGATGTTGTTTGACCCATGTCTTAGGAACTTGATGTTGTGAACTTATTTGGCAGGAGTTTTGTAGGTTATTTGTGAGTTTGAGCTGAAGACGTTTTATTTGGAGAAGCTGGAAGAACGTTTTTGAAGCTTGAGAACTCTTTTGAAGTAGTTTGAGAAGTTTGAAGACGTTTGAGTGTCACTGCGTTTTACTCTGCACGACTCTTCAAGAAGAAGAGTGACTGAGCTGTCAAACCTGTGTGGTTTGGCTCAAGTCCGAGCTGTGAAAAAGAGCTGCCACGCCGCTCTCGTGTTTTCACACAAGTTGCAACCCTGTAAGAGATACAAACTTCCACAAAAACTGAGCAGTGCGACGCCCAATCGTGACAAAACGAGCCAACGCAAACACAGAAAAAAACATCCCGCCAGCAATGTCGCAGCGGAATCAGCACATCACTGCCATGTGGCAAATGTTACGAAAGCCTGCGACAACAACACCCAAACAATTCCAAACAACATGGTGCTTTGGCAAAGATTGGCAAACATGCAGGCGGGGCTAGAGACCTTCAATCAGCAACCTAAACACATTGGCTTTTTGGACTCCAAGAAGTGGTCCTCCCCAGTACTACCGGCTGTGCTACTTGGGGGGGTGGGTCACCACTTCCTGCTGGTTTAATCATTTGAGCGATAAGTGGATGGTTTTGCTTTGCAATCAGGATTCTGGTCATTTCGCGAGTGAAAGCTGCAGGGTCGTCCACTAGTACCTTCGCTTCCGCCAGTGGCCTGTTAAGGACAATGGCAATGAGCATTTCGCCGCCGTCTTTCTAGATCAGGGCTGGTCGGCCGGCTTGCATCTGCGCAAGGATCCACCGCCTTGTTTTCACACAGGGTGCGTTCCCGTTCCTCCGGGGCTCTTTGCGCCAGAGTGTCAGTTTGTGGTGGGGCCTTTTGAGCTGGCGGTGTCCCCAATGCACGGATGAAGAGAGTGTCAGGCAGACGGCAGGTTTGTGATAGCAGCTACTGCTTAAAATGTCACCTTCTTGATATCATAAGAAGGGGAAGATTTCTGCCCAATGGCCGGCTCGGAGTCAGTCCATGGTTGCCGCAGCGTGTATCCTGTCTTCGGTTCCATATACCTTCTGTTCCATACTGCGTTGTGAGACCATTGGGGTGCGTTATGGTTTATTTCAACTGAATCTCTTTTCATGTCATATTCTTTTGTGTCATCAAGTTCTTGGTGGGTCGCAGATCGGTGAATACAATATCGCCTAACGGCACCATCGATGTGCAGTAGCCATCCCACTGGCATGTGGGAGTCTTCTAGAAGCCCATCACCATTTTACTCGATGATTGTGCCAGCATAGGGACACCTATTGCACTGGCGGAACTTGCGTTCTTGATGCTTTTCCTGCGCAGGCTGTGGTATACAGGAGGATCATCCATGCCGGCACAAAAACAGTGATAAACTGAACGTTCGAGATGACCTGCAGGTTCTGTGGCTTAATTTCAGGAGTGATGCATCTCACCATCCATGACTCGCCATGAAAATTTGACGCCCTATGGAAGCACCTTTGGGTAAGCGTGAAGCGACATGCCATTCATCATGGTTGTATACTTTGTGCACAGAAGATACGTGGAAGGCTACTGCAAGAGTTCATCGCGTCATGGAAGATTGGTAGAGAACAGTCTACTTATTGCGGAAGGAATCTTGCATGTGACCAACATGTATCACAATATTCTATTGGTCTTCGGACTTATCATTTTTGACATCAGGATGATGTCATTGATCAGATCAATACTGATTGTGGTATTTTGATCAGTTCTACATCTTATTCTGGATTCGACTTGAGTCTGGCACAGCTTATTGCTTGAGCTGAAGATACCTATATTGGTTTGACATTGAGAGTACTTCTTATGTCGTGGACACTGAACATTGTGGAGTTCATTCTCCCCAAGTGATGAGAACACAGCTAGAAACTCTTGGAGAAGAGTTTAAGCTAGCTAGAAATATCTGATGGAGAGAACCTCCTATGCTTTGAGCTTGGACCTTGAGATGCATTGGCATTGTGAAGACAATGGCCATATTTGGGCATCTTATTTGTCTGAGAGTTTTGTGATGAGATGTTTCGGTATTGTGAGGACAATACCTACATCATCGTCATGACCTATGGATCATACACTTGATCTTATGGTGTGCATTTTATCGTTCTTGAGAAGACTTTGGTCTACATTGTGGATTGGCTATTACAGTGGTCGAAAGACTTCAGCGATACAACTGTATTTGGCTGACCTACATTGACAATGTCGAACAGAACATTCTATTCTACATTGAGATTTGAAGCTGTGAGATACTATCTCTATGTGGAAAGCTGATTTGGAGAAGGAACGTTGTGTTCTGACTATGTTTTGTATTCAGAAGAAGGTTGTACAGATACCTTGTGTGAATCACTTCGTTCTTGAGAAGTTAGTCAGCTTTTGACTAATGAGCTGGTTATTCACGTTTGGATGAGAACCAGTTTGCTTTGAGAACTTTTGGAAGTGTTTCGATGTTTTTGAATTCATCTAGTGAAATTGAGTTTTGTAGACTTGTAGCAGCTGGAATAGTTTCAACAAACCTTTATTTGAAGAACTTGAGGTTTGTTAACTGGAAACCTGGAATTGAGTTTACCAGTTGAGACATCGGCTCGAAGGACTGGTGTCAGAAGTTCATTTAATGAACAAGAGCTGCTGTGTCACATAACTTGACATAAGACAGAGCGACACAGGGAACACATCATCTCCTTTTGTTTGGTTTTGTTTGTTTGTTGTGTTTGTGTTTCCCCGTGACTGATCGTGTTGCGTCTGGAGCGAAAAGAAGAGGCTTGACGTCAGCATGTGGGAGTCGAGGGTGAAACAATTCTTTTGACACGGTATTGCTCTAGTTTAATTAGGTTCGTGAATTTACGCTCTGCGCTTGTGTTTGGTGTGCGTGGTTGACGTACGCGTTTGCCTGCGTAGTTCTTAGGAATTTTGAAGAAGCGTTAGATCTGACCGCAGATCTGTGCACGGCGCTTTTTCTACATGGTAGCGGAGCTCTACGGAGCTACCCACACCATTCTCCGCTGACCCTTGTTGCAGTGTACTAAGGACGCCAGCTAAGGTGAAGCTGAGATCGTTTGTACTGAGCTCCTAGGTTTTCGCGAGATCTGTGTTGAGCTTGTGCTAAGGTTCTGAAGTGATCACTAGGTTGGTACATTGCTGATGTAAAGTCAAGGGCATCGAAGAACTTGAGTATTCTTGATTCAGACAGTGTGTCTTTGTTTCATTTTTGTGGCATGTTGGCTGTAAGGTCATTTGTTGAAGGTGACTTGTCAATTGATTGCCGGAGATGACATGTTTTTGAGATGCTTGAGAATATCTCGACAGGCTGAGGTTGGGAGTAAGTCCTGGAGACACAAGTGAGGTGTTTGGACAGTGAAGACTCCGACAACCTGCCTGGAGATGAGTATTGAGAGTATCTCGACAGGCTGAGGTTGGGAGTAAGTCCTGGAGACACAAGTGAGGTGTTTGGACAGTGAAGACTCCGACAACCTGCCTGGAGATGAGTATTGAGAGTATCTCGACAGGCTGAGGTTGGGAGTAGGTCCTGGAGACACAAGTGGAGTGTTTGGACAATAGAGACTCCGACAACTGGCCTAGAAGTCTTTGAATGTAAAAGTTGAGAAACCACTGGATTGTGATTGGAACCGAAGCGTTTAAGTTCAAGAAAAGTATCGCCAGACCATCTGTGCTAAGAATGGACAATCGCACCAACACCCGACCGTTGCACGAGGCAGTAGAGGACCAGCTTATTGGCTGGATTATCGGTTTAGAGAGGGTGACCAGCGTCTTGAGACTGGTACAGACTCTGATCGTTCTCTTGGAATGGCTTTTGCCGTCGCTTGAAGATGTTCGTCTGAGTGCGAACCAGCGAGACATCATAGCGATGTTCCGTGACCATCTCAGAGAGTTGGAAGCCGAAATGCAGAGGCAGGCTTGTGAGATGCGTGAGCGTATCTTAGGCAGATACCACAGGTCATTGCAAGGTTGAAATACCTGTGACCCATTGCTGTATGATAGATTTGACAGATGCAGGCGATAGGGTTCCTGGCAGTAGTGGTAAGCGTGGAAAATAGGTGACAACGACTGAGCTGCATGTGAGAGTAGGTTGCAGTTGCGTTGCATGTGTGATTTGCAGTTTTGTTGTGTAAGAAGCTTGGTGATTTTGGCAGAGAAAGAGAGAGAGAGAGAGTGCCTGGAGAATCACTAGAAAGCATTTGAAAGAACTGGAAAAGAAGTGGGCTGGATGGCAGAGGTGCTGCATAGGTCCATACTAGAAAAGTAATGTAAGAAAGAGTAACATCTCGACAGGTTGGTCAGGTTGTAGTTGATCCTGGACGCACGGAGTGCACAGTGCGTGGTGCTACTGAGCCTGGCGTCATGCCTGGAGATGACAGTTGGAAAGAGAAAGTTTGGCATGAGAACCTGGAGGGTCGGTGACCTTGGTTTAGTTGCCACATCTTTGAGAAACGTTGGCATGAGAACCTGGAGGGTCGAGTTTGCTTTGTCAGTGACCTTGGTTTAGTTGCCACATTTGTAATGCAATGCGTGAATAATTGAACACCTGAGGTTCAGTAGTGTGCAGGAACAGTGGAGCTTGACGGATGGTTGCACTGACTGGTAACCTTGAGATTGAAGCCTGAAGCATTGTTGTTTGCCTGGCAGTATAGGTACTGGAGTGCTGAGAGAGAGAGAAATAGGAACCGTCATGGCACTGAAGGCACAGTGGAACTTGGTGTTGAGATTGTTGGTTGACAACGGAGTGAGAGTAAGGTGACATGTGGACACCGCCTGTTTGGGAACGTTGATCTGGATTTCTCAGATGCATCAGGTAACCAAGGATGTTGGTTTGAACTGCAGTTGTGGAAGTGTTTGAGTTGAGCATGTATTGCTGTAAGTCAATGGGAACGACCTAAACTGTGTAGGAAGTAGAAACTGCTTTGAACTGTATTTTGAAACGAAACAGGAAACTTTGTCGTGAGTTTGTTTTCGTGTTTTTCTTTGACCGGAATCTGAACAGTTTTGTAGTGTCACAGGCAGGTCAGGTATGACTTACGTTACTTGGATTGTTGCAGTTGTTTGTGAGACCTGGAAAGGATGTAGTCGTGAGGACTA
The DNA here is from genome assembly GCA_947184155.2 of Cladocopium goreaui. NCBI lineage: Eukaryota > Dinophyceae > Suessiales > Symbiodiniaceae > Cladocopium > Cladocopium goreaui. The sequence continues at coordinate 11,082 of CAMXCT020004028.1, read as the reverse complement.
GGACAGATGCAGAGAAGGTACATTGAACCCTGAGACAGGTAGGTACTCTGGAGTTGTTGTCAGACTGACTGGACTTTGTGTGAAGATAACTTGAATGCAAGCATTCCCCTTTTGGCTTAGAGCAATCGTACCGTACCTCTCTAGATGGATGGATCAGCACGGAGATATCTGCAAGCCAATTTGGCTGTGAGACGAGCTCTATGGTCTTTGTAGCGACGATTGCCAGTGTGGTTTGCCTACGTTGGTTATGGCACTTCCTTTGGTAGAAATGTAGTTTGAGAACAAGATGCTTGTGATGTTAGTCGACCCTGGAGGGTTTCCTTTGCGAACCTTGGGCCATGTTGATTGGACATCTTGTACTACCAGAAGGCTGGCATGGAGTTTCACGAGGTTTACAGCATTGGAGCTTTGCAGAGGATCCTGAGAGAGGGAAGTAGAACGGTAGTGTAGTTTGTGCGTTTGCGTGTTGCTCAGAGTGAAAAGCAAGAGAGGAAATCTGGGATTTGAGATTTGCAATTTTCCTTTGAATTGAGAAGTTTTGACTTACAACCAAAAGAGAAAGAAATGGGCTGGATGGCAGAGGCGCTGCATAGGTCCATAGGGAACTGGACGGCAGGGGCGATTACGACTTGCATAGGTTCCGAAAAGGAAAGAAAAGTTGTAGAAAGTCAAAACGTGGACCAGATTGCAAGACGTTGCAAGGTTCACACATGAGCTGGAGTGCAGACGTGCATAGGCTCAGATAACAGATTAAGTCAGAAAGAAAGAAACAGGGAATTGGACGGCAGGGGCGACTAGACGACTTGCATAGGTTCCAAAACGTGAAACTGACAAATGAATGTAAATGTGATGTCAGTTCGTGGCTCGACATACTGTCTAAGTGAGAGACGAAGTATGGAGCTGTACATTCTGTTGGACTTGACTTGACATTTTGTCTGGACTTCTCATGTTTGTATAGGTTTCATTCCACCGTTGCTGTTCTATTATAAGACAACTTTGGCTCAGTGTTTTTGCATTTCAACCGCCCTATCGATCGCTTTGAGATCCTTTGGCATCAATGGCAATGGAATCCATTCGTCTTTGGTTGGCTCTGACCCCTAAGCAGTTTGAGGACTTGAACAATGGCAAGGAGATTCAGCCTGACGAATATTCCAAAAGGTTTGGACTACGAAAAGACCCGATTGCTGCCGTTGAGCGTGCGCAGTACTTCAATGATTGGACACCGGAAGGTCCCAAGGGTGAGTTCTGTGCCAAGGATTATGTCCTTGTTGAGGTCGAACTGACCACCATTGGCTATCTCCAAAAGGCCGAGGCGGGGGTCCTTCTGAAGTATAAACCCAACGAATATCGTTGGCAAGGCACTATGAAGGCTTTGGAGTTCGACGAGAATGGCAACTTATTGTACAAGTTTGCCGCGGACGCTCACAGGATCGTCTGAGTAGGGAGAAAACCTGCTCCCAATGTATAGGTTTTTGCAATGGTTCCAGGCCGGATGGTAGTGCTAGGCTTGGAAGCCGACGACAGCTGCGAGGAGAAATGCAAAAGCTGTGATGAAAGAGCTGTCAAGCTGAGATTGGAGTGAAATGACAATTTTGGGATGTCTTGGAACTTGAGTTTTGGACGATTTCGGACTGGACGGAACTTGGACTTGTGGAACTCAGTTTCAGTGGTTTTCTGTCAGCTGTCACGAGCTTTGCATGAGTTTTCATTTTTGCTGCATGACATGTCTATGGGTTTTATGCGCAGAAACCACTGTGATCTGTTTTGCAGTTTTGTGAAGGGTTGTGCATGCATTGGCAGTTGGATTTGGATTGAGTTTGCGGTTTGCCACAAGTTTGCATTATTTTTGTTTTGTCTGAGACATTGAAGTTTGGTCGATCACATATTACCTGTCAAGATGTGCGGCACGCATCTTGGGGTAGTAGTGAGTGTGATCTTTGGCGGAAGTGTGACTCATCTGTTTAAGGTGTGCGTCACGCACCTTAGGATGAATAAGAGAGAGTTTGTGATTGGCATGGCATGAAATGGCTGAGTTGTAACCTGCATGGTCAGTAGATGGATCGTCAAGTTGAATTGCAGATTATGCCCAAGCTGTATTTGGGCCCCGGCTTATCCCAGCGAGTGCATCAGGCCTTGTCTAGGAGACTCGAACAATTCATGGCAGCGAACGTGCCAGCTCCAGCAGCCCCGGCAGCTCCAGCGGAAGCAGGAGAATTTCCCTTGTCTGAGAATCCACCAGTGACGGCACGAGCAGGAAATGATGAGACTGAATCAGAGAAAGAGGGAGAGCAGAACACTGCTCATGTGCATGGAGAAGACAAGGAAGACAAAGAGGAAAGAGATGCTGGAAGAGATGATGACAGATCGAGATCTCCAAGATTGAGGATGCATGAAGCACCTGACCACAGTGATGCGACAGACCTGTTGAACTCTACCACGGGCTTGGCTGTGGGAATCACTTCGATGGTCGCTGCGCTGAAGGGTTCGACGGACAAGCTCGAAACCCTTATCAAGAGTACGCATACTCTTCAGCAGGACCTTTGCCGAAGCCTAGAGGCCGTGGGAGCGGCAGTCAACAACATGGCAAGGGCATCAGAATCATTGGCTGCTGGTGTGAACCACAACACCAGCCGCGTGGGTGCGGTCGTTGGTGAATATAACAAATTGAAAAAGCACCTGGAGTGGGCACTGGATGTCTCTATGGCAGACGTGCTCAAGAAAAACAACAAAGGCCGCACGGAACGCGACCAAGCTCTGCAGGATTTGATGACCCAGCTTTTCGAATCGATGGACAAGCTACAAGAAAATATGAAATTGGTTGCTGAGAGGATTGAAAAGGGGACACCGACAGAGGGAGCTCCAGCATACGATCCTCCGCAGCCACCCATGGGACATCCTGGCATGTCACAGAGTAGCCCACCAGCGGCACCGATGACGCCGGCGCCTGGTGTGAGTTTGGGCTCTGGCCACCTCCCGCCGCCACCGGCAGTGCCACCTATGGTACCACCGAGACCTATTGTGTCATCGCCGCCGTCGTTGCCGATGGCGAAGTTCGCGGGCTACAGCCCGGCAAAGATGGGGGAGTTACCAATGAGCTATCCCCTGGCTCTCGAAGTGAAGGATATTAAATCCCCACCTTGTCAAGTGATCGAAGAGGTCACGGGTCGCATTAGGTGTGTTTCACCAACTGCACGTCATGACCCAATGACGGGGACGGCGGCGTTCTCCCCTTTAGGGTATGTTCAAATACAGGGGACACGAGAATACCGTCGGGTATACCCCTGATGTTCATACCTGAACAGAGTGCCAAAGGCACCGGAATTCGCCTGGTGTGGCAACAAGAGAATAGTTGATTTTGTCAACTCGAGGTTCACTTGTTGTTTTCAGAAAGGACGATATGGTTGAGTATAGATACCAAGCTTGAGTTTAAAAGGGGGGCAAGACCCGCTGATTGACGCAGTGGACATAACTTTGTTTGTACGTTGTTTTGTTAGTTGTTTGAGGTTCGTTTTGTTGTCATATGTCTCTCAATGACGATGGCGAGAGCAACGTTCTTGAAGGTATTCAGAACTTGGAGTTGCTGACAGATCTGAGGGAGACATCATGAAGAAAGGTTGAAGTTGTTCTTGATTGGCTTGATGCGGTATTTTTCATGTTTGAGTTGTTGTGTGCATGTCTTGAGTTTTGTTGCTTGAAACATGGAACTTGATGTTGTGAGTGTTTTCACAAACATGCGTAGTTGGGCGAATGCCCAACGAGCTTTTACGTAAGAGGGAAAGCAGGGCGGGGGGGTTGGGCTTCGATCCATAAGATGGATCTTCTTCCACTACCTCTGATGAATCAGGGTTCCTCTGATGCATGCCTTGTAAAGGTTTAGATACTCACCTGTATGAAGGGTGATATCTTCTAGCATGCGTAGAAATGCAAGCGTGCTTCCCCTGTAAGGGAGGGGGACCCCGCTCAGTATACAACGTATGCCGCCCCCGTAAGATGGGGGATTCTCTTACGTATTTGATTTATGCCGCCCCTGTAAGATGGGGGAATTGCACTGATCTCCCGTAAGAAGGGAGAATCGATTCTGGAGTTCCTCATTTCTTATTTATACCGCCCCCTTAAGATGGGGGATTCAGAGAACATTCCTGAAAGATGGGATCTCATTGATGATTGGGTAGCTGTCCTCCTCAAGAAAATTTTAGGAGGGGGGGCGTAGTACAGCGTTGCCGGAGCGATGTTCCCAGGGCTGAGAAGGGAAGTGAGTGAAGTCTTGGCGATTGACTTCACCAACTTACAGGTGCTACATGAGGCACTGGAGCAGCCCGGGGGATTAGCTTCTCTGGCAGACTACGTGGCTGCCCGACTGGGTGAGGAGCAGTTGCTGATCGCCACGGAGTTGAGGCAGTTCCGAGAACACACCAACCGGGACATGCTACGTGAAAGGCGTCTCATGTGTCGGCGGCTGGTCAGGCCCAGGTTGGAGCAGCCAACAGTTGCTGCTGAAGAGATTCAGGAGACCTTCTCGAATCTGATCAAGCGGGAAGCGATGCCGTTGAGGCAGATCCGCAAGACTCGGCTGAGTCAAAGCCTCACTTTGGAAACCCCCTCCAGGTGGCAGAGGAGGAAAGGGTTCGTTGGGCCATGGCTTTGTCACAATATATTGTCGTGGCTGAACTTCCGGTGGTCACCATGATCCAGGAGACGGATGATCAGCAGAGGGCCTGCATGGTGCCGGATCTTTGGCAGTCGCAGAGCCAAGACCTTGAGGAATCGGGCCACAACTTGGAAGAGGTTCTATGCATGGCTTCTATTGAACCGGGCAAGGCACTGGCCCACGAAGTTGGGTGACGTGGTGGATTATCTGGAAGGTCGCATTGAAGACGGCTGCGGTCCAGGCAGCTCCACAGGGCTTGATGGGCGCTCTGGCCTTGCTGGAAACAGTGGGAAGAGTGACTGATCTGGCCAAGCTCTCCAGAGACAGGACCCTCCTGGACACCATTAAGAATATGCAGATGCAGTTACAGACAGGTGCGGCCCCGAGGAGGCCAGCACGTCCCTACTTGATCAGCTCGATCATCGGGTTGGAGATTTTGGTCTGCTGCCCAGACTACTGCAACTATGCCAGGCTGATCGGCTGGGTTATGTTGCTGATGTGTTGGATGGTGCTTCGTGCAGACGACGTCCAATGGATTGATCCTACACGGATGCATATGAGTGGCACCTGTGTGAGGATGATACTGAGGCAGACGAAGACGACGGGGCCAGGCAGGAGAGCTGTGGAAGTGCCTGCCTACGTGGCACGTGATGCCTCACTTTCAGGGGAAGATTGGCTTGGACGAGGATGGGAGCTCTACCACTCCGATGTCTTCAGGAATGACAGGGACTACTTCCTGCCGAGTCCTAACAAAGACTGGTCTGGAGGTGCCAGAAAATTTCTCAGTCTTCAGAACTTGAACAGCTACATGAGGTACGTGCTCTCCATCGTGAAGAAGCCGTTGCGTGGAGGCAGGAATGTCAAATCCTGGATGGAGAGTGGCGAGACGCTGACCTCCGGTGAGCTGACAAACTTCTGGAGTGGGCACAGTGGTCGACACTGGTTGCCTACACATGCAGCAAATATAGGCATCCCGAAGGAGCAGCGAGACTATCTGGGCCGATGGCAAGCGGGTGCCCAGGAGTCCAATGCCTATGTCCTGAGTGCCAAACAGATAGTCACCTCGATCCAGCGGGATGTCAACAAGGCCATCTGTGAAGGCCATGTTGGTCTCACAGAAGGCGAGCTCATCGAAGAGTTGAAGAACTATGGGCAGGAACGCGGAGTGGTTCAGAGAGATGGCAGGTGGTTCCACATCATGCTTCGGATGCCGGACTACCGTTATGGCCTGAAGACTCTGTACCCCACACTCCAGATGCTGATCGAGGATGATGAACTGGAAGAGATGGTGGCTGGCTGGGGGCAACCTGTCCCGTTGGAAGAGAAGGAGAAAGCTGCTGGGTCCAAAAGCACCAGCGTTGACATGAAATACTGGGTCTCGAAGTCCAGGAGGACCGGATTCAGAAGGTTGCACAAGAAGAGCTGTGCATGTGGAGTCCAGTATTGGACGGTGGCCTCTTATGAAGAGGTAGATCATATCCCCAAAACGGGGGTAGATGCATGGTGCAGAATCTGCTTTCGAGCAGAGTTGGACGAGCAGGAGGAAGAGAACTCCAGCACGTCGGGAAGCTCCACCAGCACCGACGAAGAGGGCTGAGTGTCAAAAGAATGCGCTCAGCTTGGATAAGGTTTTTGTAACGTTTTGATGTCATGATGTAAGTGGTTCATGATGCAGGTGACCGGTCAATAAGATAAGCTGCCCGCGTAAGAGGCGGGACTCACAAGAAGGATGTGAGAGAGAACAGGGGGAGGGCGTAAGAGGCCCTGGACGTAAGAAGTCCGCATGAGTCATAAGGAGCCCCATCTGCCCGTAGTCAGGCTCAAAAGAAGAGCAACAGCAGGTTCCACAAGTCGGAACGTAGGGTTTGCACAGAACAAGGTTTCTCGGACCTCACCTGTACATGGCTTCAAGTTGACAAACCCGTGAGGGTAATATATTGCCTGTACATGGCTTCAAGTTGACAAACCCCTGAGGGTAATTATTTTTGAATCCAAATTAACTTGGAGTCAAGTCAAGTCAAAATGCCTGTACATGGCTTCAAGTTGACAAACCCCTGAGGGTAGTTATTTTTGAATCCAAATTAACTTGGAGTCAAGTCAAGTCAAAACGACAGGATCTGATTGACAATTTATTTCATGAAATTCAGTTTCTGTCAGACCTGACTGCGTCTTTTCGGCGGTCAAATGGCGGCGCCTACACCAGAGGAGCAGAGAACATGGCTCACTCAGAATGTGGCGGCCGACTTGACGTACATATGGGAGGCCATGGGTGTCACCTTGGACCGTCAGTATGATCTGGGGCAGAACTATAGAAATGTGTCGCTCTTTGCGGCCTTGGCGGACACCAAAGCAGAAGCCAGAACTGCGCTGGGGCGAGACCTTGGCATTGACCCGGCTGCAAACGCCGGTGCCAGAGCGGCACTGGCTTCAGTGGTAGCCGCTTGGCAACAGGCTGCAGACACCTCCGAGAAAGAACGGGGGCTGAAAGCAGAAGCGAGGGCAATGGGGCTACCAAAGCCGCTGCTTCAAACAGAGAGGCAAGCGATGAGGGCAGCAGTCGAGCGCAATCTGGGGCCCATGGACGAGAGAGAGGAGCCATCACCGGACTACTTAGCGGTGAAGCTGGAAGAGATTGAAGGGGGAGATCTTCTGGCTAGCTCACTGGATGAAGTGGGCAGTGTCAAAGATGACCTACATGGACAACTCCAGAGCAGCTTAGATGCCAGTGGACGACTGCGCATCATCAAAGAGAAGAAGAAGGCCAAGATGCCAGTCAACTCAGAAGAGTTGAGGTCCAAGCTCAAAGTGGAGTGCAATGCCATGTTGATGCTCGCGGCCAGGTTCCGCAACAAGAGCTGGTTTGATGGGCTGAGCACCAAAGACTTTCAGAAGTATGCCGACTTCCTCTTGGGCGAAAAGATATATCAACTGCAGATTCCAAGGGGAGACGGTTCAGCACAGACCATGGCGGCCAGTCCTAGCTGGGACTTGATGATCAGCTACGAGCACAAGCTGCGAAAGGAGGCCTATCGGCGCACCTCACGGGAAGGGAGGCCACTCACGGCCACTATGGCAGAAGTTATGGCAGACGCCACGCTGAAAGAGACATACTTTGTCACACCTCTTACACTGGAGCTGGCGCGGCGCAACAACGCGACGACAGCACCCACAGGTGCAGGAGGCAACTATGGGAAGTGGCGTGGAAGCGAGGCTGCAGGCAACAACAAACAGCGCCCAGGTCCCAAGGGATCGGGGAAGGGCAAGTCCAGAAAAGGGCGCATGGGAGCCGACTCAAGGGCTGGCTTCGTTTACTCCACCACTCCCGATGGGAGGCAGATCTGCTATAGTGCCTACAACAGCAAGGACAATACCTGCCGCGGAAATTGCGGCAGGGTCCATGTGTGCCAATTCTGCCTGTCGCCCAAGCATAATTGTCATGGGTGCCCACAACAGAAACAGAAGGAGGCCGGGTCCACCGCAAGTACAGGCCAGGAGGCCACCCACTGACAAGCGGCGGACAACAGTCTCACCTGGGAGGTTTGGCACGAGGGTGACGAGCACTCCCCAGTTGTGCATGTTTTGTATCTTTTTGCAGGTGTCGAACGGAAAGCAGACGTTCGAAACTATCTTGTGGAACTAGCCAAGCGCGACAATTTTTGTCTGAAGGGCTTGCAGCTGGACATCCTTCGAAACGAAGGACATGATCTCCATCGTGATGATGTTTGGAGATGGGTTTCACAACAATTGCAGTCAGGCGTGGTCGACCTATTTTTGGTGGCACCACCTTGCAACACCCACAGCCGTGTCAGGTGCCAGTATCGACAATATGGTGGGCCAAGGCCATTGCGGGACTTCAACTTTCCCCATGGCTATCCTTGGCTCAGCAACGACAACAAGCAGAAGGTCCAATTGGCAGACGATCTGGTGCAGAAGTCTTTTCACGGCTGTGCCCTCACCAGAGATCATGGGGGTCATTTCTTCTTGGAGCACCCAGAGCAGCTGGGTCTCACTGCTGGACAAATACCGGCCAGCATTTGGGATCTTCCTGAGGCGGCAGAGCTGTTGTGTCAAAAGGGTGTTCGGACTTTTGCCATTTTTCAGTGCGAGTTCTCTGCGCCTTCTTCCAAACCCACGCGTTTTATGACCACACTGGATCCTTTGGAAGTAGGTTATCATGGTTTCCATCAACTTGATGCGGAAGGTCGATATTTAGGACCACTTCCAAAACAATGCCCTCATGGCGCAAATGCTCATAAGACTCTGGTAGGGAAAGATCAAGATGGCAATTGGAAAACAGCACCATCTGCCACGTATCCGCCAGAGCTGTGCAAATGGATTGCCAGCATTGCATGGCCTGCCCTTCTGCGCTTACGGGGGGGGAAAGGCCAAACCATGCGTCCTCAGGTTCAACAAAAGGAGGCTCAGAGGCCCCAAGGCCAACCCATGCGTCCTCAGGTTCAACAAAGGCCCCAAGGCCAACCCATGCGTCCTCAGGTTCAACAAAAGGAGGCTCAGAGGCCCCAAGACGTAGAGCAAGTTGAAATGGGAGAAGAGGACTTCCACGGGAAACTTGTAGGAGCCCTCAAGGAGCACCGCGGGATGCCAATGGTGAGTCGTTGGCATGCGCGGCAACCCTCTAGCTTCAACGATGGCTGTGGCTTATGCTCCCCGGGCAGATGGCCACCGTGCAGAAGAAACTTTCAAAGCGGTGAGTGCGAAGTTTTGATCCGCAAGCTAGCCAAGCTGGTGCAGGACTTTACCCATGAAGTCATCCCTGACCCCCAGCGCACCTTTTTCGCGTTGGCACTGGGGAAACTGCAGGCGGCTCCCTTTAGCGAAAGTCAGATGCAGGAACTGAGGACCCGCTGGTTTAAACTTTTGCCCGCCCCGAGTGAAGCCGCGAGGGTACCCGAGGGGCAACCTTTCTTCCTGCGAGCCATAGCCCAAACTGCCAGGCTCATGGGGGAAGAGGATGCTGATATTTTGGACTCAGGTCCTGACAACTACTGTGATGGAAGGATGGTTGGCTATGGCCACACCTTCCCGAGGGTGCCCCTGGTCTTCACGCCGAAGATCAAGGAGCGGCGATATGATGAATCCGAGTTCCAAGCTGAGAACAGCAACTATGGGTCGGCCAAGGAGCACGCTCAGCAGATAGAGGTCCAGTTCCAGGAGGAGGAGAAGATGGGGTTTATGTTCCCGTTGACGGAGAGTGAGGCCCGCCGGAGGTATGGTGACCGCTTGCGGGTGGCTTCCTTGGGGGCCATTCCGAAAGATGACGAGAGGGTACGGGTCATTTTCGATGCCACCCACTTTGTCCAGATCAACGATGGTATTGTCATCCAAGATCGCTTGGAATTCCCTGGACCCGAGGCTAGCGCGACCGCGATGGAAGAAACTTTGGCAGCAGGACATCAATTAATGATCGCGGTGGCTGCTGACATCGCTCTGGCACATCGAAGGTTTAAACATCGCGAAGAAGATGTTGGGTTGCTGGGCTGCCGGGTCGAAGAAGATGGACCCATCTGGTTCAACAAAGTGGGGACCTTCGGAGTGGCCTGTGCGGCTTACCACTTTGCGAGGCTTGCTTCCCTGCTGGGGCGACTGGTGATGCGCCTCAATGGACAGGCTCATGCGTTTCAACTGCTGTTTGCAGATGATTTGAAGATGATGGCTGCAGGTGAGCGCAAGTACCACACCATTTGGTATATGTTGGTGACCTGGCTGATGTTGGGAACTCCTTTCCGGTGGCCAAAGTTCCGGGGAGGAGTCTGCCTGGAGTTCGTGGGCTTCTACATGTACATGGATTACTGCAAGTTTGAAGTGGGCCTCTCTGAAAGAAGGACGGGGTGGATCGTTCGATGGATCGAAGAGGCTAGGAAAAATGGGGGAATCGTCCTCCAGCGGGACTTTGTGGAATTGGTCGGCAGGTTGGTGTACGCCAGCCAGGTGCTGACATGGATCAAGCCCCTCATGGCACCCTTGCACGCTTGGAAAGGAGCGATTGCATCAGGGACTGCGGCCACGTTGCCTCAGACAGTCTCTGTGATTTTACTTTTCATTTCAAAGATGCTTCAGGAAGGCCACCACCGGACCTCAGGTCGGAGTCCCTTGAAAGGAGGCCAACAGGCTTTCCGTACAGATGCCAAACGCGAAGGCAACCGTGTGGTATTGGGTGGCTGGGAGCTGAAAGGAGATTCGGACCCGAAGAAGGCTCGATGGTTCGCACTGGAACTTTCTCCCGACGATGCACCGTGGCTGTTTGACACGGAGCATTTGCCTTCCAGGAGCACGGTCGCCGAACTGATGGGGACGCTGGTAGCATTAGAAGTATTCGGGTACTTCAAACCCGGTGCGCGACCTCGCCAAGTGGAACTGGAGGCCGGGACGGACAACCTGGCGACGGAGCGCATCTCGAGGAAGGGCTCCAGCAA
>CAMXCT020004027.1:0-47849 GCA_947184155.2 Cladocopium goreaui | reverse complement strand
TTTTGTGAAGTTCGGCAATGCTTGAACATACATAGTTCTCTACTAATTCAATCTTACAGTTTTCAATTCCAAATTTATCAAACATATCAAATAAAGATGTGTATTTTCTCTTGTTTCCATTGAGATACTGTTGGTAAGTTGTTTTATGTCCTTTAAATCTGTTTGGTAATGTATCTATTGTTGAACCGAAGTAGCATTGCTCATAAGCAATATCAACAACTTGGTAAATTGTGCCATTTTGGTAGTTTTTGGTTTTTACCATACTAAACACTATTATACATAAATAAACAGTCTTTAACACCATTTTCACAATGATATTTTATTTGAAAAAGCACAGTTACAAGAAACGCAATATCCAACTACATTATCTTTGAAGTGGTTTTGTTCATTATTGACCCTTTGACAGCTAATATTTGATGAAACCTTGCCATCTTCAAAATCTATCACCAATGGTTCATTACAATTATTCATCAGGTTCATCAAAAAATCTACATCAACATACTCATTTCCTTCTACATCTCTACCTGCTTTTTTGTCTTGCTCAATGTAATTTAAAACCTTTCTCTCAAAATACTGCTCTACTATCCTTTTAGATTTACTTTCTTCACCTTTATTATATTTGAAAAACTTAATTTTGTTGAAGTCTGTAGCCCTTGTGAGGGCTGTAAAAAACCAATTCTTACTAACATACCATTCATTCCAATCATATATGACTATATCACCATCAACGCTACAACCTTGCTTTGAATGTGCGGTGTAGCAGTAAGCATATATAAAATGCTTTCTCAATAATTTCAGTTCTATATTTTGCTTCTCACCAGTTGCCACATTTTGTAAAACAACAATATCCCCAACGATATTTGAAATCCTAAATTTAAAATTAACATAAATTTTGTGCCCATAGTCTTGATATATTTCCGGCATATAACTTCCTCACCAATAACATATTCGTCAGTTATATTTTTCATTTCTCTGATTTTGCTTGACACCATTTTACAGGTGTTATTCGTATAAGCAATATTATTATCATACATTTCTATCTTGTCAGTCCATTTGAAATAGTTATCAATGATTTCTCTAAAAGGTGTGCCTTCAAAGATCATTCTTTTGACATCTCTTAATTTGTGTCTATCTTCTTCAGTCTTCAATCTCTTACATTCATATAGCATAATATTATTTTCAAAAATCAAATTAATACAATGATTAGCATATTTCTCAAATGACATTACATTGCTTACCCTCTCTGGGTTTTTCAACTGGTTAGTGTCTCCAGTTGCCACTATTATTTTATCAGGGTTGTTCTTACAGAAGTCCCATATTAAAGCCCACTTGCCTACATTATGAAAATATATCTCATCAAACACTATGACATCATAAACTGAATAATCAAACTTTGTAAGCCTCTCATCGCCAAAAGAAATACTAAAAAACTTATTGATGGTCGCCCATTCACAACCGCACTGTTGCCCTAACTCATTGCTATGAACAACGAATAAAACTCTGTAATTTCTATTTTTCAGATGCTTACATATATAACTCTTGCCTGAACCTGCAAACTCTGCTTGGATAAGCAACCTTTTATTATTCAAAATATGCTCATCAATGATTTCATCAGTGTTCCATTCATCCTTGACATCACCCGTTTTATTTTCATATTCAGTTATATCACATAGAATACTGGGTTGCTTACAAAATGCCTTGCTGGGAAAATTGAATTTATCAGACCACCTCCATTCACCAATCTCACTACCAAACTTCAACACATCCTTTGCTTTACCCAGATTACATTTATCAATCACAAAGGCATCAGTTTTGACTGAATACACCATTACATTATCCCTCATAAGTGTTTCATAAGCCTCATTCATATCAAAATTATGATGTTGTAAAATCAGTTCTTTCACATATTTATATCCATTCAGTAAAGTTTTTGTATCGGAAATGTTCAGCACATAGTGCTTACACTCATCCACTATTTTAGCACATTCTTTCTCATCACTTTCAGGTTCAATGGCATTGCCTTTATCATCAAATTCAAGCAAACAATCATCATCATTATCATTCACTTCACCATCCCATTTAGTTTCAGTAATGATACTTATATCACCGCCGTATTTTTCTTGATAGTAAAAGGCATCAACCATTTTTGAAAACACTATGGACTTTTTAGCCTTGTTAGTTTGTTTTTCCAATAAGCCAATGTTGATACAAGCAATCATTTTTTTCTTCAACTTATCTTTCTCCTCATCCTCATCCAGTTTCAATTTCCAAAGTTCATCAACTATTTTTTTGTAATTAACTTTGTAGGTGTTAGATGGAATTTTGTAATAAATGACTTCAACATCATCAGCATATTTTTTTCAAAAACTTACCATATATCAAGTTATAAGTCCTATTGAAAAATAGATTTCTCACTTTGCTTTTAACAAGATATAATGTTAAAGCATTCATCTTGTTAAAATCATTCTTTGAATAATCATACTTTTTCCAAATATCAAATTCAGAAAAGCAAGGCACTTCAAAAATATCAATGGTGGATTTTGTATAAGCCTTTCTCCTATCTAACTCAATGTGTGTATCCTTACCTTCAATGATGCGTTCAAAATATCCACTTGGAGCTATGCTATGTGCCATTGAAAATATTTTCAAATCATCATTGTGATAATATGACTTGTGATTAGGATTGAACATACCCTTGTTGAAATTAAAAAATGCCTCATTGACTTTATTAAACATATCAGCACTATTACTATCAATACAATTATCCACCGCACAGTCTATTAAACTCTGACTTCTGATATTCAAAATCAACTTGTTAAATTTTACCTTCAGTGATGCTACATTGCCACCTGCTCCCATTATGATTTTAGGCTCATACTTTGCTCTCTTGAACTCACAAAAAATTGTATTCAAATCCCTGCCACTAACTAAATTCACTTCCTCTTCACTTTCTTCATTAGCTTCAACTATACCCATTATGTCATCAATGCCATTGAAAAAATCATACTTAACTGGTTTCTCCTTGCTATTTAAACGAAAGTCAGTAGAAGCAAATAGTTTCATATTTTCCTCTAATTCCTTTTGTGCTATGCTTTTGATGTTGTCATTCATTGTGTAAATGTGGTTGCCCTTAATCATTCCAAACAATACAGTTATGTTTTTGTTTTTCTTATCAGGGTCATAACTGTAAATCTTTTGACCGATACAGTTATACAACCTGACTGCTAATTTAAATTCTTCAAACACCGGTTTCATATCTTCAATTGATGCTCCATTTTGTCTGAACTCTTCTTCATTTAAATTCATTAGTTTTAATATCTTATCTCTGGTCATTCTTTTACTTTCCCATTTTTTGGTATCCATCAGTGTCTCTTCATAATGGTCTATCAGTGTATTGATCCAGCATTCACCTTCAGTGTGTTTCTTATTCTTGATGGCATCAATCAAATTATCACTATCAACATCCATTTCGGTATTGATGGTGTAGTGATACATTCCCATCTCATTGCCATCTTTCAGTTTCTTTTTTGTTTCATCATCCCCTCCACCTGTGTTTGATACATCAGTAATGTCTAAAATCTTGATGGCACTTGTGTAGTCTTCAAGGTTTGTATTATTCTTCAGGTCTGGGTGTTTTTCAACTAATCTCTTGAATAACTTGTCAAACAAGGCTGTGTCGTGTATCACTTCAAACTCTTTGTATCTACCTTTGGTGTTTCTCCTTTTGGGCAGTGTAGCATCTATTCCTGTCTCCTTTATCCAAGCCTCTCTGGTCTTCAGTTCATCAAATTGTTTTCTTGTAATTTTGTTGGGGTTGTCCTTCTTCAGTCTTAACCTATCTTTCAGTCTTTCCATCCATAAATCAAACTTGTCTCTGCCAACATACTTATCTACCAGTGTTTCATTCAGTTTATCCTCATCCCTTACATTCTTCAAGTTCATCTGAATAGGTTGCTCCATAGCAAGTAGATTGTGCCAGTCTCCCTGATTGTCTTTAAATCCTCTCTGTCCTCCTGCCTTAACTCCATTATCAAAACCATACAACTGAAATCTTGCAACATAATCTTTCTTGTCTCTGTTAGTTGTCATTCTTTCATTCAGCGGGGCTCTGCCTTCAATCTGTTCAAACTTTTTGTCAAATCTTTTTTAAGCAAAAGTTGCTGTTCTTTTGTTGTCGCTCATCAGGCTGTTAATCAGGTTCTGGGCGGTTTCTCTTTGTGAAATCTTCCTGTCCTTATAAAACTCAACCACCTTATCCACTCTGTATTTAACATCTTCTTTAGCACCTCTGGTTAGACCCTTTAATACTTCTACATTTCTTTGTATATTTTTTGATGGCATTATAATATATTTATATTATATTATAATAGCATCTCTTTAAGTAGTTTAAGACATTTAATTGTATTACCTTATTTACTCTGACTTATCATTAGTATCTTCAGTAATATAACTTGCTCTCATTCTGATACACTTGCTGGATTGCTGGTGTCTCTTGAACTTTTCTTTTGTAATGCTACACCCGCAAAGGGGGCATTCAACTTTGACACTCAAAAATTTCTTATAGTATTCCCTGTGGTAATACCTGTTGTATTTTTTCAAGTCCGCTTTTTTTATCAATATCCACCTGTATTAATGGCTCAATGATTACATAACCGTTTTCATCAATCTCTCTGTTTTTGACACTCATTACTATGATATATAAAATAATATATTTTTAAGTAAATTAAGACAAATTATTGTGCTTTATAGGCATCCTTCAATTTCTGCCACAAATGTAGTCTATAAACCTCCCTCATTTGTTTCAGCATTTGCTTTTTCTTACTATCATTACCTTTTGAAGCAAACCAAGTCTTATAAGCGCTGTCAAATTGCTCATACTGTTCTTTTGTAATCATATCCTTATTTTTAGCATTTACAAACTCTTCTCTTAACCTCTGAACCCCTATTGTGGATGCTCCCACCGGTTTTTGTATTGTTTTTCTTCTATTTTCTTTAGGTTCATCAATTTCATCATCTGCTTCAGCTCCTCCTATTTCTAACTCTGTTTTCTTTTTGTTCCTTTTCTTTCTCATTTTAGGTTCATCTTCTGGGCTACTTCCATCTCTTTTTTCAGCATTCATTCTTTCAGTTCCTGCTTTAAAATGTTTGGGTCGCGAAGCACTCGCACCGCTGGTTGCGGGTCTTCCCGCTTTGCCTCTTGGTTCAATTTGTGTTTCAGGTGATGCTCTTTTGCTACTTGATGATGTATCCATAACTTCTATAACGGGCAGTGCTTGAGAACTGCTTGATGCTGATGCTGAGGCTGATGCCTTTACTTTAGGTTTTGCTTTTGGCGCTGGTGGCATCTCTTCATCAGTTGCTATGTTGAAACTTTCAGGTTTTATAGGGGCAAAACTTCTTGGTGGGTTGATGTGATGTATCTGTTCAGGTATTGTCGGTTTGCTCTGTTTGAAGACTTCTCCTCTGTGGTTCATTGCTGTTTCTTCTCTTCTCTTCATTGCTCTGTCGCTTCTTTGTGTGATTTCACCATTCAATTGAGATGCTTGTTGAGTGCTTGATGATGGCATTGTTGGGGTTGTTTGTTGCGTTAGTTCTTCATCTACATTCATAGGTTGAGTTGGTTGAGATATGACTGGTGATGTTCTTGGTAGTCTTTGGTTTCTTTCGGTATGAAAGGTTCTACCTGCTGTTCTTACATTTTGCCTTAATAATATTTCTGACATTTGCCTCAGCAATAATCTGCCTTGTTCTTCTTTCAGTTGTTCCATAGAATCTGCCCCATCAAAATAAGAGCCTTCTTGACTGTTTCTAAACATTGTTGCTGACCTATCAGGTAGTTTCCCTGTGATTTTTTCATTACTCTCATCAATAATTCCTATTATTTCTTCATAGGTGGGGCGTCGCTTCAATCCACAAATGCTATACTTATCAACTTTTGCCATAATATATTATTATTTAGAAATAATAATATTTATGATTAAGTAAAACTTAAATTTCTAAATTGATTTATTTGATGCTGTAAATGTTCTAAACTATTATGTGTAAGGTTGTCCCTTTGTATTTCATTATTAATTCTGTCTATTTGGTTTCTATAATTAACTCTTTTATTTGCTTCAATTATATCATTTCTATAACTTAATAATTTGTCCATACTTTCTCTTCTGTCCAGTTGGTCTTTTAACCATTTAACATAAGCAGTGTCATAGTGTTTAAACATCCCCTGCCCCGATGGTTTCCCTGCTGGTTTGCTCATTTGTTTCTTGTAGTTCAGTGTTGTTTGTTTCTTCCTGTGTGCTTGAAACATTTTCTATATTAATATTATTTAGATAATCTTTATGTTTGTTTAGTTTTACAATGTCTGCTAATGCTTCCTCTTGTAATAACTTTCCCACATTCACATTTGATTTTCTCCTTATACTTATCTCTGTTGCTCTCCCGATATTCTTTGAAGTAGTCCTTTTTTTCCTGATAGTATTTTTGGTTGTATTCTTTCATATAGTCAGGGTTTTCTTCTCTAAACCTTTTAGTATTTTCATCATCTAACTTGTCTTTATTATCTTCTCTGTATTGTTTCTTGTATTCCTTCCTTGGATTGTTTATATATCGTTATCTTTCATATTCCTGTAAATGCTCTTGACTGTCTCTTCTCCATTCTTCCATTGTTCTCAATGGTATTTGTATATTCAATACTGGTTTTCTTTCTAAAATATAGTGTCGTTCTCTCTTTTGTAGTTCTTCAACATCATTACAAGGGCATTTTTCAATTTCTTCAATGTAAAAGCATTCAACACCTAACTCAATCATTTTAGCATACAATTTTCTATGTTTTGTCTTATCATTGTCAATTTGTATTTTATGTTTGTTAAATCTTCTTTTAGTGTTTGTGTTGTGCTTCCAATGTAAATGTCATCATCTACATAATTCCCAATGAAATATATTTTACCCTTTTGATACTTTTTATCACCTAAACTCACCATTAATTACTATAAATAACTTATTTTTAAGTATATATTTTATAGTAATTAATTTAGCACCTAATCGAAAACAATAGTCCCACTCTCTGTCAATTCTACTACACTCTCCGATATTAGCGACACAAAAATTTCCTGTATTTGCTCTTCTGTTGCTAAACTTCCTTCTGTTCCTTTGATTTTAAAAGTAATCAAAGACCCAGACTTGGTATTTGTGCCAGTAAAATTTACATCAGGCATCTTCTCCAGTGAAAATGCCATTACAAATTTGTTCTCTCTGTATTGCTTATAACTGATGTTCAGACTGTTTTGGTCAGCATTCAGAAAATGAAGTGTGCGCCTCAAAAAGTAGAAGGCTTCAGATAAGCTACTCACTTCGAATTCTGGATACTTCTTTGAAGCGATTTGAAGTTGGTAAGTAAGTGCTCTGCTACTGTCAGCAAATCCTTTACCTGCTTGTGCTGGTATGTTTTCTGGGTCTCCACCATCATTAATCTGCCCCCATATCATAGGATTGTAAAAGTAGTTCCACCTCTTCTATACATAATTATCCACTAAATAGTTTGAGTAGATTTCCCCACCTCTTGGTGCGCGGTATAAAGTAATAAAAGCATTAGTTAATTTAGACGCTGACTTAACAATATTCATATTAATTTCACCACAGCCTGTGTTAAAAGTTTGAGTGATAGTGTGGTATTGAGGAACAATTAATTTTAATGATTGACCTTCCAATAAATGTTTTGTAATGTTATTATCAACTGTATTATCCAATGTGATTACATCAGCACGGATAATAACATTGTTAATTTCCCAACTGGTTGATGTATTACCATCTTGAAAGTAGTAGCCGTTCTTGTCGGTTTGTGTTGTTCCATTCCCTTGAGGGACTACAACTGGTTCAGTGCCATCACTTACAATGGTAAATTCTAATTCCAAAGGAGCAAAACGAAGTGGGAGGTAATATGAACTTTCCATTAACCCACATACCGGCTTGTGGGAGAGGCGGACTTTTGAATTAGCGCCGGGTATGCCTGATAATGAATGCCTTGTATGTCTAAAATCAACTCTACCATACTCGTTGTGGTCGCCGTTTGGATAATAATTTGTTCCATCACCAGTGCCGTTAATTTGAAGGAAATTATCTAATCCATTAGCATACTTATGGTAGTCATCATCATAAGAAGGATTAGCACTACTTTCAATGTCATCCATTTCATTAACATCCTTTGACTTAAATGATTTAAATAACTCACAGTGGCGGTTATATTCAACAATATCCTGAACCATTTGACCACCTACAGTAGCCCTGTATCTTTGAAAGAATGAATGAAGACCGCCTAAAGGTCGTAAAAACTTTGCCCTTGTGCCGTCAGTATTTTGTAAGTAAGCAAATAGATGGACACTACTTAAATCTAAATATTGGTTTGCCTCTCCGCTGATATAAAATCTTATGTTCTTATTACCAGCATTTGGGGCATATACATTAGACCCTGATGGAAAATAATTCACTTGTCTTCTATCAGTGATGTATTGACTTGTTTGGGGTAATCCAAAGTTAAGATTATTAATCATAACATCGGAACTTTCGCTAATAATATTATCCATAACTTATATATTTAAGTTTAGATATTTTATATTCTATATCATTTTTTCTTTTGATGAGGAAAATAAAAACTAATTTTCATTAATTTTTATTTTTTCTTGTGTGCTATTAACTTAACATTTTTGGATTGAATATTATTGCTTATTTTTTCTATATTATTTCCATTATTTTCTACTAAACTTTTTATAGCATTATAATCACTGGGTGGTTTATTCATCTCCTTCTCCAATTTATTATAGGTTGATTGTCCTTTTGTTAGAAGTATTGGTTTTTGTTGATGTTTATAATCTATCTTATGAAACATTATTAATATAGTTTATATTTTTATTGGATGATTTGGATTGATGCCATTACTAATTTTTGTTGTAGGGTGTAAGTGCCACTTGCCTTGATGGACAAAATTGATGTAGGAATGTGAAAGAAGAGGGTTTAATTCCTTCCAGTCGCTTGTTTCAGCGTATCCATCTAACAAACTCACTACATCATTAGGATTACGCAGGTCAAGTCTCTTTGGGTCTTGTTTTCCTTTTCTTCTTGGTTTTATGGTTGGTGTGGCATAAGTTGTAGTAGCAAATCTTTCAGGCATATCATTGTTTATTTGATTGACTACTGCTGATGCTAAACTGTGTGATACAAGACGCTTAACATCAGTGTTTTCTTTCAAATACTTCACTACATCTTGGTATTTTTCACTTGCTTTTATGTTTCTGGTTGGGACTAATAATAAGTCATCCATAATATCTCTTGTCAATGAACCATCCTTGCCACCAGTCCCAGCAATATATAATGTAGAACCAGTTTTATATAACCCATCAGGACTGTCATAAGCATTCCATAATCCTCTCCTATCTTCAATCTTGTTTTTGTTTTGGATGTTTCTTACTTCTTTATATAAGGTTGTATTCTTTCTGAATTCATCATCTAAATTTCTTGTAAAGTCGTTCATTCTTGCGTTCCAGTCTGCGTTCTTTTTATTGTAATCTTCCATTATGGCATCTTTGCCCTGTTTCATTAACTCATTAAATGCTACTCTACCTAATTTCTTTGCTAATTCTTTCATTTGGTCTCTTGATAATACATTTTCTATTGCTTCACCTGCCATTATTCTTTCCATTGCTTCTCTACCAAACTGTCTTGCTACTTGTGCTAATGCTGTTCTTGCTACTCCACCAATAAATCCTATCATTTATATTAATGTTTATAAATTATAATCTAAATAATAAATGATTTAATCAAATAAAATTTGATTTAAATTATTATTAATTTAGATTTGAAAAATCTAAATTATCATATATTATGAGCAATAGACTAACATATAAAAAGATATTTGTTGATAGTAAATACAGAACAGAACAATCAAGGTCAAGTGCTGACTTCTCCATTGAATTAAATGAAAGTTTTGAGACACCCGAAAATACCAGAATGTATATAACAGATGTTTCAATAGGCGCTGTGTGGAAAACAACTGAAGTAGGCTTCTATGAGTATTTGTATGTGATGGTTTTTGATGGTGATACTCTTGTTAAAAATTTCCGTGTTTATGTTGGAAATAAGGTCTATTTCGCAAGTCAGTTGTGCTTTGATTTGAATGAAGGTATGAACAGCAATACATCAGACTTATCAGCAGGTGGGATATTTGTTTATTCTTATGATGAAGCAACCAGAACTGTAGAATTCAAGGTAAAAGAAGGATTAAGTTATTCAGTCAAAATTCCCACAGATGAAGAACTCTCCACTTATGTTGGCGGTGTTTGGGATAGTGGTAGTGTTTCCTATGATAGTAAAAAACCTGTATCAATAAATTATCTATTGAGCAATTTTGTTCCATCATCTCCATTGACAACTTGGACATCCAGTTATTTAAATCTTATCCCTTTCCGCTACATTTTCATTACTTCTAATTCTTTGTCTGATTACAGATATTCAGCGCCTAATTCATATTCATCTTCTATCATAAGGAAGGTTTTAATAACTGAGCAATTAGGAGGTGTCATCAATGACAATCAGGCAGTCCATACAGAGGACTACATTGATATTGGAGGAAGAAACTTGAAGAGACTTGATTTCAAAATCACTGATGAAACTGGCACAGTAATGAACTTGTATAATATCAATGTTCAATTTGCTTTGTTGATAAGTAGTCCAAGTTATTAATATATACATTTAAAGGTTTGATGACATTATATACCATATAATGCCATTGAAAGAAATTAATTATGATGAAACACATTTCTATAGAATTGTTTGTAGGGATTTGAACGTAAAGGACTGCTATGTTGGTCATACTACAGATTTTTATTCAAGAAAATGCCGTCATAAATCCAATTGTAATAACACAAATCAAGAACACTACAAATTGTATGTATATGAGTTTATCAGAGAAAATGGCGGATGGGAAAACTGGGATATGATATTGATTAAAACTGAAAAATGTAATAATGAGTTGGAGGCAAGAGCAAGAGAAAGATATTACATAGAAATGTTTAAATCTTCATTGAATTCAATGAAAAGACCCTACACATCCGCTGAAGAAAAAAGACAAGCAAGTTTGGATTATTATAATGAACATAGAGAAGAGATACTTGAAAACCATAGAATTTATTATCAAGAAAACAGAGAAGAGAGAATAACATATAAACACAATTATTATGACCGTGAAAGGGATAATATATTAGAAAGGAAAAGAGAAAAGAGGTTAGAAAACCTTGAAGAAGAAAGAAGAAAGGACAGAGAACAATATTATAAGCATAAAGACAAGCAATTAGCAAGAGACAAAGAAAAGGTAGAATGTGAATGCGGTGCTATTATCAGCAGAGGATACATAGCAAGTCATAAGAAAACATCAAAGCATCAACAATACCTACAAAGTCAAACCAACCCTCAAGAATAAGTTTTCTTAATATTATCTTGAAAAAGAAAATATTAAGAAAAATATATCCATTTGTATATGACTACTGTGAAAGTTGTTGATTTAAATGAAGAAGCAAAAGAAGAACCACCAGCACTTGAACCAATTGAAGAAGAACCCAAAGAAGAACCAGTTGAAACTCCAGAGATTGTAAATGAAGTTGTTGAACAAACAAATGAAGAAGTAAATGAAGAACCTAAGGAAGAAGTAAAACCTAAACCAAAAGCAAAACCTAAACCAAGTGATATAGTCCAATGTCCTGACTGCTTTAGGTCTATGACATATAAAAATCTACGCTACAGTCATAAATGCTCTCCAGAGCCACCACCGGTCAAGAAACAAGCAAAACCCAAAGCAAAACAAACTCCTAAACCTAAACCAACTTCTAAACCTCCCCCTGAAATATATTACAGCGATGAAGAAGAAGAAGTGCCAACCCAACCTTTAATAAAGAAAAAGCAACCAGTTCCAGTTCAACCCAGCAACCCAGTTGATGCTATGGCTCAACACTATTTGGTATTACAACAACAATTCATAAATCAAAAGAAAGAAAAATACAACAATTTATGTATGAATATGTTTTCAAGTAAAACTAAAAAAAGATAAATATAAAATAATTTCTATATTATTTTATATTTATGGTTTCATGAGATGGTGGCAATACTATCATAGGAACAGAATTTATCAAACTTTTAGCAACGGGTTCATCAAATTTAGCAACCGAAAGTTATGTCAATACAGCAATCATCAATGGAGGAGGTGGAGGAACAGGCACGACTGACTTAACAAATTACTATAATAAATCAGAGACAGATACATTATTAAACAATAAATACAATAAATCAGAGACAGATATATTATTAAACAATAAGTATAATAAATCAGAGACAGATACACTACTGAATGACAAGCTTAATATTAACAACCCACAGGATATGTCCGGCACTTTGAGACTGGGACATATTGATGGTCTATCAAAAATCATTTTGAACGGTGTAGCATCAAGCAGAGACTTTTATGTAAATGGGGATGGTGAAGTAAATGGCAATCATTTAGTAGCATCATTAGATAGTAGCGGTTATATCAAAGGTTCAAATATTCAGTCAAATACATTCAATGCCCTAAATTTAATTGATATACTTTTTCAAAGCAACAATGATACTTACTTACAATATGATGTTTCAGCAACTAAATTAGTAGCAAGTAAATTAATCCAATGCGGAGGCAATCTTAAAACCCAAGAAATAGACACCATAGCACCGTTAGATTTAGTCATTAAAAGAAATGGTGTTGATTACATAACCTTAGCTGATGGTCAAATACAATTTAACCAACCTACAAATTTAGCAATAACTCCTGACCTTTCCAACTGTGTAAAATTAACTGGTGAAGCATCCCAAACAATAGCAGGTAATGTTGTTGTAGGTGGCACTCTTAATACAAATACACTAAACAGCAATGGCAACAGTGATATAGTTTTACAAAGAAACGGAGTTGAATATATGAAATTAGAAGGGACACTACAAGCAGTAGAGATGACAAAAGGTGTTAAATCTAACACTTATGATAGTATAGGCAATGCCGATGTTAATTTTAGAAGAAACACTACTGATTTCTTTTATTTAAGAAATAACACATTAGATTTAAACACTGGTATATCATTATCAAAAGATGGAGCGACTGTAAATGAAATATCATCAAAAACAGCAACCAATTTAGTAATCCAAAGAGCAGGTGTTGATTATATAACACTGACTGACGGACAAATTCAATTTAATCAACCCACTAATTTAGCAACAGGTGGCGATACATCAAACTGCGTCAAATATACTGGTGAAACATTACAGACAATAGAAGGTGATGTAGTCATAGGTGGTGGTGCTCAATTTGGTAGTTTTGATTTAACGGTTAATGGAACTTCTTATTTTCTTTCAGGTATAGAGTTAGTCCTTGGAGGGTCAATTGCTTTAGGGACTGGTAAAGGTTATATCCGTTCTATTAATTTAGGAGGTGGTAATACTGGTTATGATTATTGTATTTTTGGTTCTGCTGGATTACATCGGTTTTATGTTGGAGGAAATCCATTTCCTCAACACTTAAAGTATCAATTATCATCCACTCAGGCGTATTTTAATGTTGATGTCGTGTGTCATACTGAATTACAAACCGATGTCATCAATACAAAAAATGCTGGTAATGTTGATTTAGTCTTTAAAAGGGCTGATGTTGAATATATGAAGTTTGAAGGAACGCTACAAGCAGTGGAACTAACAAAAGGTGCTAAATCAAACACTTATGATAGTATCGGCAATGCTGATGTCAGCTTTAGAAGGAACACCATAGATTTTATGTATTTTAGAAATGGCAATGTAGAAGTAAATACAGGTGTATCATTACTTGCTGAAAGTGGTAAGTTTGATGTGATTGATAGTGCCACTCCTACTAATGTAGTATTTAAAAGGGGTGGTGTTAATTTCTTTACATTAGACGGCACTAAAAATATTATTGATGTATCAACTGGTCGGGCATTGTCGTCTCAATATATTTATGGAGACTATTTTATCCATAGAAATGTTGGTGCTGATGTGGTTTTTCAAGGCAGTAATACAACAGATGACGGTTCAGTAGAATATATGAGATACAGAAAAGCAGATGAAGATGTTAATTTTTCAAAAGATATATATGTCAATCAAGACAAAAGGGCATATGTTCATAAAGAAACAGGTAAAGATAGTTATATCTTTAATGAAAATACAGCAGGTGTTAATCATTTCAAGTTATACAATGAAGACCCTAACGGGGACATAAGATTTTATGCTAACAATAGCGCAAAACTTTTCGTCACACCATCAAAAGTTTCTGTTCCAGCACCTTATACATTAGAAGGGGATTTAGTGGATACATCGCAAAAAGATAAAAAATATGATATTGAAGAAGCAGACTTCAATTTTACAAAAATAGTAAATAGCATTAAACCTCATACTTTCAAAATGAAAGAAGAAAAAGAAATGGGAATAGCTAAAACTCATATAGGTTTTATAGCAGAGGAGGTAGAAGAAAATATACCAGAAAAAGTTGAAAATATACTTGTGAAAGTGGATGGTATTAAGAAATTAAGTTATGTCAAGATGAACTCTATTTTATGGGGCGCTGTGAGGGAGCAACAACAAAAGATTGAGCATTTAGAGGCTTGTATGTTTGAAATGATGGAGGAGATAAAAGAATTGAAAGGAAAAGGTAAAGCGAAAGCAAAGGCTAAAGCAAAAAGCAAAAAAAATTAAAATATAAACCTATAAATATGGGACACAAACAATCTACAGTTGAGAACGGTTGTATTCAAGAATTGAGTAAAATTAATGAAGAAGAGTTAGATATTAGTAGGATAGATAAATTATACTAGGCGCAGATGACACGGGACTTTGCGGCCGATTTTGCCGATGTTTTTTGGCACATGACATGGGATTTATGTATCGATTTTGCTATGTTTTTTTATTTTACACATGACATGGGAGTTATGCGCCGACCTAACGGGCAGGCATTTTTCCATTTTTTTGACACATGACATGAGAATAAGTGAGCCAATTTACACATGACATGGGACTTTACACCGCGGGAGATGGGACATCCAAGGTGGGAACTGGCAGGTAGGGAGATGGGAAGAGGAATTTTACCACAGGAGATGGGACATCTAAGGTGAGGAGGTGGGACATCCAAGATGGGAACTGGCAGGCGGAACTGGCAGGTAGGGAACAACAGGAGATGGGACATCCAAGGTGGGAACTGGCAAATAGGGAGACGGGAAGAGGAATTTACCGCAGGAGATGGGACATCCAAGGTGGGAGCTGGCAGGTAGGGAGA
The DNA here is from genome assembly GCA_947184155.2 of Cladocopium goreaui. NCBI lineage: Eukaryota > Dinophyceae > Suessiales > Symbiodiniaceae > Cladocopium > Cladocopium goreaui. The sequence continues at coordinate 32,509 of CAMXCT020004027.1, read as the reverse complement.
TGCGAAGAGGAATTTACCACATGACATGGGACTTCCAAGGCCGTAATGGGACTTCCAAGGCCGGATCTGGCAGGTAGGGAGGAAACATGTACCACAGGAGGTGGGAACTGCCAAGTAGGGAGATGGGAACAGGAATTCGACCACAGGAGATGGGACATCTAAGGTGGGAACTGGCAGGTAGGGAGATGGGAAGAGGAATTTACCGCAGGAGATGGGACATCCAAGGCCGGAACTGCCAGGTAGGGAGATGGGAAGAGGAATTTACCACAGGAGATGGGACATCCAAGATGGGAACTGGCAGATAGGGAGATGGGAAGAGGAATTTACCACAGGAGATGGGACATCCAAGATGAGGAGGTGGGACATCCAAGATAGGAACTGGCAGGCGGAACTGGGGGAAATGGCAGCTAGGGAGACGGGAAGAGGAATTTACCGCAGGCAGGTATAGGGAGATGGGAAGAGGAATTTACCACATGACAAGGCCGGAATGGGACTTCCAAGGCCGGAACTGGCAGGTAGGGAGGAAACATGAACCACAGCAGGTGGGAACAGGCAGGTAGGGAGATGGGAAAAGAATTTACCACAGGAGATGTGACATCCAAGGCCGGAACTGCCAGGTAGGGAGATGGGAAGAGGAATTTACAAAAGGAGATGGGACATCCAAGATGGGAACTGGCAGATAGGGAGATGGGAAGAGGAATTGACCGCAGGAGATGGGACATCCAAGGGAGACGAATTTACCACATGACATGGGACTTCCAAGGCCGGAACTGGCAGGTAGGGAGACGGGAAGAGGAATTTACCGCGGGAGGTTGGGCATCGTGGGAAGTGGCAGGTAGGGAGATGGGAACAGGAATTCGACCACAGGAGATGGGACATCTAAGGTGGGAACTGGCAGGTAGGGAGATGGGAAGAGGAATTTAACCGCAGGAGATGGGACATTGTAGGGAGGACATTGTAGGGAGATGGGAAGAGGAATTTAGCACAGGAGATGGGACATCCAAGATGGGAACTGGCAGATAGGGAGATGGGAAGAGGAATTTACCGCAGGAGATGGGACATCCAAGGGAGACGAATTTACCACATGACATGGGACTTCCAAGACCGGAACTGGCAGGTAGGGAGACGGGAAGAGGATTTACCGCGGGAGGTGGGGCATCCAAGGTGGGAAGTGGCAGGTAGGGAGATGGGAAGAGGAATTTACCACAGCAGGTGGGAACTGGCAGGCAGGGAGACGGGAAGAGGAATTTTACCACAGGAGATGGGACACCTAAGTGGGAACTGGCAGGTAGGGAGACGGGAAGAGGAATTTACCGCAGGAGATGGGACATCCAAGGGAGACGAATTTACCACATGACATGGGACTTCCAAGGCCGGAACTGGCAGGTAGGGAGACGGGAAGAGGAATTTACCGCGGGAGGTTGGGCATCGTGGGAACTGCAAGGTAGGGAGATGGGAAGAGGAATTTAGCACAGGAGATGGGACATCCAAGGTGGGAACTGGCAGGCAGGGAGACAGGAAGAGGAATTAATCCGCCAGGAGATGGACATCAGGAAAAGAATTTACTAACATTGACATGGGACTTCCAAGGTCCGGAAACTGGCAGGTAGGGCGAGACCAGCGGGGGGAAAGCAGTTCTGGTAGGGGATGGAGAGGAATTAGCAAGGGAGATGGGACATCCAAGGTGGGAACTGGAGATTAGGGAGATGGGATAGAGGTAGATTTACCGACAGGAAGACTGGCGACCTTCAAGGGAGATAGAATTAACCACATTGGACATGGATTCCAAGACCGGAACTGCAGTGTGCGTAGGGAGACGGGGAAGAGGATTACCGCTGGGCGGGGGGCATCCAAAGGTGGGGAAAGTGGCAGGTAGGGAGACGCGAAGAGGAATTTACCGCGGGAGGTTGGGCATCGTGGGAACTGGCAGGTAGGGAGATGGGAAGAGGAATTTAGCACAGGAGATGGGACATCCAAGGTGGGAACTGGCAGGCAGGGAGACAGGAAGAGGAATTTAACCGCAGGAGATGGGACATTCAAGGGAGACGAATTTACCACATGACATGGGACTTCCAAGGCCGGAACTGGCAGGTAGGGAGACGGGAAGAGGAATTTACCGCGGGAGGTTGGGCATCGTGGGAACTGGCAGGTAGGGAGATGGGAAGAGGAATTTAGCACAGGATGATGGGAAATCCAAGGGTGTGGAAACTGGCAGGGCAGGGAGAAAGACGGATAAGAGGAATGTTAACCGTCAGGAGATGGAGACATCAATGGGAAAGATTTACCAAGTCATGACATGGGACTTCCAAGGCCGAAAACCTGGCAGGTAGGGAGACCGTGGGAACTGGCAGGTAGGGAGATGGGAAGAGGAATTTAGCACAGGAGATGGGACATCCAAGGTGGGAACTGGCAGGCAGGGAGGCAGGAAGAGGAATTTAACCGCAGGAGATGGGACATTCAAGGGAGACGAATTTACCACATGACATGGGACTTCCAAGACCGGAACTGGCAGGTAGGGAGACGGGAAGAGGATTTACCGCGGGAGGTGGGGCATCCAAGGTGGGAAGTGGCAGGTAGGGAGATGGGAAGAGGAATTACCGCGGTTGTAGGTGGGCATGGTGGGAAACTGGCTAGTTAGGGAGATGGGAAGAGTGAATTTTACCCACAGGAGATGGGACACCTAAGCTGGGATTACTGGCGGTAGGGAGAGGGATAGAGGAATTTCGCCGCAGGAGATGGGGAAATCAATTTGGGAGAAGAATTACCACATGACATGGGACTTTAGCAAGACCTGGACCCTGGCAGGTAGGTATGGGAGTCAGGGCAGGGTAAGAGGATTTACCGCGGGAGGTGGGGCATCCAAGGTGGGAAGTGGCAGGTAGGGAGATGGGAAGAGGAATTTACCACAGCAGGTGGGAACTGGCAGGCAGGGAGACGGGAAAAGGAATTTTACCACAGGAGATGGGACACCTAAGCTGGGAACTGGCAGGTAGGGAGACGGGAAGAGGAATTTACCGCAGGAGATGGGACATCCAAGGGAGACGAATTTACCACATGACATGGGACTTCCAAGACCGGAACTGGCAGGTAGGGAGAGGATTTACCGCGGGAGGTGGGGCATCCAAGGTGGGAAGTGGCAGGTAGGGAGATGGGAAGAGGAATTTAACACAGCAGGTGGGAACTGGCAGGCAGGGAGACGGGAAAAGGAATTTTACCACAGGAGATGGGACACCTAAGCTGGGAACTGGCAGGTAGGGAGACGGGAAGAGGAATTTACCGCAGGAGATGGGACATCCAAGGGAGACGAATTTACCACATGACATGGGACTTCCGAGACCGGAACTGGCAGGTAGGGAGACGGGAAGAGGATTTACCGCGGGAGGTGGGGCATCCAAGGTGGGAAGTGGCAGGTAGGGAGATGGGAAGAGGAATTTACCACAGCAGGTGGGAACTGGCAGGCAGGGAGACGGGAAAAGGAATTTTACCACAGGAGATGGGACACCTAAGCTGGGAACTGGCAGGTAGGGAGACGGGAAGAGGAATTTACCACAGGACATGGGACTTCCAAGAGCCCGGCTCGAGGACTTCGACCCGGCAACGGAGGTAAGCCACACATAAAACTTTGGCGCAACGGGGGTAACACACAGGGTCAACGTGGAAGCCTATAACGGGAGGGACACAACGAGAAAATGAGAAATGTCACGTTTATGGTGGGTAAATGAGAAAAAACTTATTGTGTATTTTTTTGAAATCTTAAAATTGTGCATATGTGTTTAATAATAGTTAGATATTTTTCAAAGGCTTGGTGTGCCCTGTGTATGCACAGGTAGTTCATGCAACTCTATATACGAAATGTGAGTTATCTAAGGTTCAATGTTGTTCAATCTTGGTATCAATAAAAATCGTATTCAATTTTCATGCATGTAAAGCACATGACATGTATAGCATCATATACATATATAAATAGAATATATTTGACGACGCTCAATCCTGTATTTTGTAGACAAAGTTTGAACTGGTGGCCCTGCACTGGCTCGAGAGGTGTTTGCACCTCCTTATTTGCCGCACTATTTTGTAGAGAAAATGATCACAGGGATCTGCTAAATACGTGCTAGGTAGCTGCTAAATAGTTGCTGAATACACGCTAAATGTCTGCCAAATAGTTGCTAAATAGTTACCTGTATTAAATAGCTGCTAAATAGCTTTAGTAGCCGCCAAATAGTTACTGAAATAGCTGCTAAATAGCTAAAAAAACTGCTAAATAACCGCTAAATAGTTTCAAAGCTTCTAAATAGCTGCTCAATAGTTGCTAAATAGTTGCTAAATAGCTGCTAAATAGCAGCTAAATAGTTGCTAAATAGCTGCTCAATAGTTGCTACATAGTTGCTAAATAGCTGCTAAATCGCTGCTAAATAGTTGCTAAATAGCTTCTAAATGGTTTCTAAATAGTTGCTGAATAACTACTAAATAGGTGCAAAATAACTTCTAAATAGTTGCTGAATAATTGACAAATGGCTTCTAAATAGCTTCTAAATAGCTTCAAAATAGTTGGTAAATAGCTGCTGAATAAATGCTAAAGAATTGCCAAGTAGCTTCTGAATAGCTGCTAGATAGTTGCTAAATAGAACGAGGTGAATGGATTCATGTGACTTTGGAATATTCTAACAGCTGACGTATAATGTTGGATTATTCTAACTGCTAGCAGGTAGTCATACACTCATATACTATCTTTGTGTGGGATGTGAAATGTACAGTGTGTCAGTTTAGTTGACATGACACGTTTTGCATCTTTTAGAACCCAAACAATTGCAGAGGTCCCGTGTCATGTGATTTTATTTTGCGAGGCACTTTACAGATGACATGGGACTTATGCATTTTTCTGTTTTTTCACTTTACAGATGACATGGGAGTTTTCGTTTTTTGGGTATGTTCGACAACTCCCATGTCATCTGCAGGTACTATCATATACTTCGGACGTATGTATATGAGTAATTGACAAAATTATTGTAATACTAATTTTGTTTTTGCTTCGCCTTGGCCAGTCCGAGGGGTTGGAAACTACCCTTTCCATCCTTTTCCCCTGTGTAGAAGTAGTCGAGCTGGCCAGTGGCAGGATGGTAACCTTCTTTGGTTTGTGGTTAATTGCATTCGTCAAACCCCATCAAATCCCATGAAAACCCACCTTAATCCCATTGGAATGGTGCATCACTTGTGATGCTAAAGCATAAGAGATAAATTATGATGATTTTCTGATCATAACAACAACGCAATGCTTCGGAGTATATGACGCAACCCATATGTCGGTGGAAATTTTCACTCGTCTAGCTGGGTTATTTCAGAAGTGCTTCTCACTGAAGCGTTTGTGCTTGGTCCGGCACTGTCAAGCACCAGTTAATGTAGGCTGCCTAATAGTAACCCCCCCCAAATAAAATATTTTTTTAAAAAAAATAGGGGGGGTCAGCATTCCAATAGTAAATTTTTGGAACCTTATAGCGGAAGTGGACATGGAAGTAGGGGCAGAGGTGGTGGAGGCGAAGGAGGAGGACGAGGAGGAGGAGAAGAAGGAGAAGAAGGAGAAGGAGAAGGAGAAGGAGGACAACAAAATTGGAGTTGTGGAAAAAAGTTTCCATTATTGCCATGCCTGGTGCAGGTTTGTTATTGCTTTTCTGGGGCTTGCAAAGGGGGTACCCTCTGTGGACCTGTTTTCTTGCTTTTTTTAATAAGGGTTTTATAAGGAAATCAGCTGTTTGGCAATTGGATCACATTTCTGGAATCTAAGCTTTTGCTAATCAAAAGTGAAGGCTGCTTTGAAAAGGATTTGCTTTACTTGACTCTTTTGGCAATACTAAAAGTAAATGGCCTAATGACTTTTAGTATTGGAGAAAAATTGGAGTTGGGAAAACTTTTCCATATTGCCATGTTGGGTCCACTATTTATTTGCCCTCTGGACCCTTCTGAACATGACTCTTTTGGCAAACTAAAAGTAAATGGCCTAATTGATTTATATGGAAAAAAACTCTTTGCGGAAAATGTTTCTATTGCCACAACTATCCTATTCTAAGACAAATTATTATCTCCCCATTTCGGTGGCTAAACTAGATGAAAAACCATAAGTAACCATAACTCTTTATCTCCTACCAGTCATGTACATCAGCTACATCATTTACATCGGATGACACATGAGAAAGAACTTCGGCTTGGCAAGACAGAAGTTGCTTGCCAAAGATGTCCGGAGGCTTCTTATGGCCACCTTACTATCAACGGCAACCCATTGTCAACAAGGCATTCTCTATCATGATGGCCGAAGAGGGGCACAAGATCGAGCATCCACGCGAGAATTCCGTGCAGTTCCTCAAGGACATCACCTACGCCATACCGGGTGGCCAAAGACCACTTTGGTTCAAGCTCCATAGTGGACACTAAAATATGTTTAAAAAATTGCGACGATGTCAGGACATGCGTTTGGCTGCCCAATGTTTGGAGCAGCCAGCTCAGCTGCTGTGTGCACCTGTGGCTTCTTTGACCTCCAGGCCGCGGTCTCATTGCATAGCCCTTCGGGCTGTACTTCAAGGATTGTGTTGAAGCAAGCCGTGTCTGATATGTTATTGGTCCGTCATTCCACTGACTTTGTGTCTGACGATGCTGCTGGGTACTTGCGCTAATCCTGAGGATGCTACGGTTGGTCTATGGACCTTCTGATTGGACACGTTTTCTGGCAAATTCAAAAATCAGCCAAAATGACATTTTTTGGATTGAGACGATGTGAGCACACACAGAGATACCCATGGCTGGCACGTCTCCGACTCGCATTGTACCCAACGTAATTTCATGGCTTTTTCCTTGCCTGCTAATTCGTCTTATCTTTTGTAAGTACATGACGGTTGAGATCCTTCGCTTGCACCTGTTGGTAAGGGGGTTTTGTCTTAGGGGGAGAGGGTAACTAACTAGTCGTAGCTAGGGTAGATGATGTCAAAGTACATCCCGCATGGCGTCTTGGAGTTCCTCATTCAGCATTTACTAGAATAATGGAACAGCACTGTCTTCGAATGTCTTCGAGTGTGAGACCATGCAGCCATTTTACAGTGCGCGATCACTCCCTTTTCTACATTCGAGCTAGCTACCTGCAATGGAAGAGGCCGCTGTCAACCAGCAGGCTGACATGCTGTCCACGGCCCCAGAACACAGGGAACATGATCCGATGCATGAGTTTTTTTTTTCCCTTCGAGTGTGGCCGATGTCGCGCTAAAGGCTCGGTCCTTACATGAGCATAAGCTGTAAGAAAGACGTTTGTACAAGGACATAACATGTCCATTTGAGCAGGCAAATCGATTAAAAAAACACACAAAAACCACAGAAACCAACCAAACACGACGACCCGCAAATCCCCCAGCCAGACTTGCGTTTCGCCAGCGGAAACACGAAGCAAACAGCAAAACACCAAAAACAACAAAAAACGGGGCCAGAGCCCAAACAGAACACCCACAAAATCGATTTGCCAGGGGACGCAGTGGCTTGTCCACTGCATCACTCTCAGAACGTGCCAATGAATTAAGAATCACGGCATTCGGGCAAACATGAAGGCTTTAGCTTGTATGTCTACTCGGGCATGTGCCAAGCTGTACAAGAAAGCAGGGCAACAACTTATGCCTCTCTCAGCGTCCTCTCAGATCAGCTTGTCAGAGGGCCTCCATGGACAGAGTCGTCACCATATCTGTCAACCGTGAGCACGAAGCCGTGATGGTTAAAGAGCCAGGTCCCCCCCAAGGGGGGGCGGACGGTGATGGCAAACGGGAAGCATCGCAGGCCAGGGAAAAACTTCCAAAATACCATCGCAAAAATCCAGCATGCCCCCCTAGTTTCATAGGGGAAAATGCAACCAGCAGATTGATTGGTCTCAGCCAGCGAAGCTCCTAGGCAACACTCGCAAAGCTGAGAGACATGCAAAAAATGTTGTCGTTGTGCAGGCAGGATGAAGCCAAATGGTGACGATCCAACTCTGAAGAATAGCAAAGTTGTATTCGCAACTTTCATCATACAAAGTGCTGTCTTAGGCAGCGTAACTCTCTTTGGATAGGTTCGCGAAACATACACACTACAGAACTGTTCAAGACATTTCAGGATGTCATCGTCCCTGAAAGACCTGCAGTGCATTGCAGTGTGCACAGAAGAAGAATGTAGCGAAACCAAGTCTGTAATGCCACTCACCCACAGAATAGGCAGACTGCAGAATCATCACAATCCATCCACCAATTGACGAACCATGTAGGCAGTCTTATGCTGCGCGGGCGCCCCAGGCCGTCCTACAGGGAGCACCACTGGAATGCACCAGTGAAGCTCACTGCAGCACAGTCTGGTCCATGGCATCGGCCGGCTACCTACCGCCGCTCTCGGATAGATGCAGCAGTACCCAGCAAGATGACGTACCAAGGAGACCCAGGCAAAAAACAAACGAATTCAAAGCCAAAGGAGCAGACAGCCCCTTAAGGAGGAAAGGTCAAGTCAGCAAGAAGGGCAAAGTAAAAAGACGGGCCCTAGGGGCACCTAAACTAATTGGCCGTCCTGAGTAACCTTAGTGGGTCGCAAGAATGCTGTGTCAATGCCACTCAAATCAATACCCTAAGAAACGAACCTAATCAAATCGATCAACAATATTCGCTCAATCAACTCTAAGCTCCAGTCGCTTCGCATCTAAGTGAGGGCAGGGGGGGTGGCACAAGCAGAGGAGGGCACCCTATTCCCAACCCGCCGCAAACCAACAGAAGACGACCAGACAAAAGAAAACCAAACCGACAGGCAAAACAACACCGAACCAGGAGGGGGGGTGCCGGGATGGCAGAGGAGGACAGGGGCGGAGAAGGCTGCATCAATCACATTAGAATCATTAGAATAGCAATGGGGCAGCTTAGCGGAGTCCAATGTGGGACCTGGATCATCATCATGACGAATACCTCAGTGTGGCCAAACTGAGCTCCTCTGACATCACCTGCAACATGGGGAGAGGGTGAAAACACCCCACACAGGGCTTAGTAGCCTTTGCTGCCATGAGACAACTGACGGAAGGACAACAAAGCACAACCACAAGCAGGGCAACTGAGCCGTCACAGCTGCAACCAGATACCCAGAGGGAGGTACCAGCATAAAAGCTGGGCCAGAGAGCCGCATGGGAACAACCGCGGGGGAGGAGAAGCAACAACCGACAGGGTGGGGAGCCAGCAAGAGCCACACAGCCAGACAGAAAAGCGGGGCCCACCCAAACACAGAGAGGAGCACAACAGAGACAGAGAAAAACAAAGAGACGCACCGACGGAAGCATCAAGTAGGGAGACTGAGAAACCAAACATGATCCGATGCATGAGTCAACGCAACCGCCGCCGGCATCAGCACATGATCTCCTTCTGTTGCAAGATTATGTTCGTAACGTTTCCCAAGCACAACTAATGCTCGAACAAACATCTGCTTCATTGCAGAGAACAGAAGTCTTAACTGGTATCTTCAGCGAAAATGACCTACGAACACTGCGCACTGCTTGTCAATGCCTCAACAGCCTTCGTATCCGGGTTGAAGCCAGAGCGAACACGGTGGAACGTACAATGATTGAGCAACAGCTGCAGTTTATGCAATCAAGGGCGCAGCCAGTCTCCACCGAAGACCTTCGCACAGATGACACTAGCTGCCCTTCCAGAACCTATGCCGACCATTTTATGTCGCAAGACCATCCTCACTGACCATTAAATTTAGGCTATGAACACTTTGGTGACACTCTGTTACAACCTGGTGACAACCTCTTCGTAGAACACTATTGTTTTTTTTCCTCGAGTGTGGCCGATGTCGCGCTAAAGGCTCGGTCCTTACATGAGAATAAGCTGGAAATACATTGTGCAAGGACGAAAGGTCCTTGGAGTCGGCAAATCGATTGAAGCAACAACAACGAAAGCCACAACCAAACCAAAAACGACGACCCGCAAATCCCCCAGCCAGACTTGCGTTTCGCCAGCGGAAACAGCGAAGCAAACAGCAGAAACAAAACAAAAACCACAAAACGGGGCCAGAGCCCAAACAAAAACACCCACTGAATCGATTTGCCATTGGACGCAGTGGCTTATCCACTGCATCACTATCAAAAACATGCCAAGTGAATTAGGGATCACGGCTGTCCAGGCAGACATGAAGGCCTTAGCTTGGGAGTTTACCCTAGCATGAGCCAAGCTGTACACGAAAGCAGGGCTACGATAAAACCTCTCTCAGAGTCCTCTCAAATCAACTCGTCAATGGGCCTTCATGGACATAGTAGTCATCATCATATCTGTCAGCCGCGATCACGAAGCCGTGATGTTGAGAAATCAGATCCCCCCCTTTAGAGGGGGGGGACAGTGATGGCAAAGGGGAAGCATCGTAGGCCAGGGACAAGCTTCCAAACATGCCATCGCCAACCAAAAAAGGGGGCACGCCCCTAGTTTAATAGGGGAAAATGCAGCCATCCATTGGATTGGTCTCAGCCAGCGACTTTCTTGGCAGTATTCGCAAAGCTGAGCAACATGCAGAAAACCTTTGTATCTGTAAAATTGTCTTCGCTAGTGCCACCATACATGTGCTGTCGTAGGCAGTGTAGCGTTCTAAGAGCAGGTTCGCAAGGAATACAAACTACAGAACTGTTCAGGACATTTCAGGATGTCATCGTCCCTGAAGGACCTGCAGTGCATTGCAGTACGCACCGACGAAGATCGTAGCGAAACTACGGCTGTAGTGCCACTCACCCATAGAGTAGACAGGCTGCAGAATTACCACATCTTTCAATCAATTGACGAACCATGCTGGCAGTCTTGTGCTGCTCGCGGGCGCCCCAGGCTGTCCTACAGGGAGGAACACCGGAATGCACCGGTGAAGCTCACTGCAGCACAGTCTGGTCCATGGCATCGGCCGGCTAACTACCGCCCCTCTCGGTTGGATTCAGCTACCCAAGCAGAGTACCCAAACAGAGGACAAACCAAGGAAACCCAGAGAAAACAAACAAATTAAAGTCAAGATGAGAAGGCAGCCCCTTAAACGAAAAAAGTCAAGCCAGCAAGAAAGGCAGAGCAAAGAGACGGCCTTTACGGGCACCAGGCAATACGGCTGTCCTGAGTCACCTTAGTGGGTCACAAGAATGCTGTGTCAGTGTCTCTCCAGTCAGTACAAAAAAAATAAACAGACAAGAATCAACCAGATCACCGATGTTCGTACATTCAATCTAAGCTCCATTCATTCGTCCCTGAGTGAGAGCAGGGGAGAGCAAATAAGCAGAGGAAGGCACGCAAGGTCCACCAGAGACGCAAACAGGCAAAAAGGAGACCCAGCAAGAGCTCAACCGGACAACCAGACCAAGCGGCAACCAGACAGGAGGGGGGTGCCGGGGAGGCAGAGGAGGTTTAACAGTGCAGCTTAGCGGAGTCCAATATGGGAACTGGATCATCATCACGATGAATACCTCAGTATGGCCAAACTAAGCTCCCTGACGTCACCAGTGATATGGTGTAAAGGGTGAAGACCCCACACAAGGCCAGTAGCCTTTGTTACCATTTTTTTTTTCCTCTGGCGTGGCCGATATTGCACTAGGCTCGGTCCTTACAATTGCGTAAGCAGTGAAAATCTGAGAACAAAACAAAAATGGACACGTATGGCCCGTAAGAATGGCAAATCAGTTCAAACCAAGAACAAGACAACCAAAAACCAAAGCGACCCGCAAATCCCCCAGCCAGATTTGCGTTTCGCCACAAAACAACACAGCGAAAAACACCGAAACGGGGCAAGGCCCACCAAAAACACCCAACTTAGATTTGCCATGTGATACTGAAACGATTCAACAGTATCACTTTGAGAAACATGCAAACTAATTAACTATTGCGGCAGTTCGTCTAACGTCATCCACGTGCGAGAAATGTCAGCATCCAATAACCACCTTGACTGTCACGCAAGCTCTCAGAAAATTTGGCAAAGCAGAAGTAGCTGTATAGCACAGCTGGTGCCCATTGCCATTCTCATTGTCAACGTTGGTCCTGTGATGGTCAGCGTAGTTGGAACTCTGTCTCTGGAGTAGGATACTGCCGCAATAGCGATGTGACTCAATGCCCCCCTCAAGGAGGGGTGGGTACTGACAGCCTGTAGGTCATGCAAAACTATAACTGTAACTCATCACAGATGCCGTCATACCGTAGGAAACCAAGAGGACCTGGAAAGGTGCCAATGGTACACGATTTCCACAAAAAAAACTGATTCTCTCCGTAAGGTCATTGCAGATCAATAAGATATACTCGTGCAGAGGGTAGGCTCAAGCAAAGAAAGATTGCTACTAGCGACCTGTACACAATTGCGCCGCTCTCGCATGGCAGTCGTGCTCAAGCCACAAACTTGAAAGGGTGACTAGGTTCTGTGTACCAGCACCAGATTGACTAGTAGGATTCACAAGGTGAGACGAATGACGGAAGGATGGCAAAGCTCAACCACACTCCCAGCGTGAAGGCAGGGCAACTAAGCCGTCACAACTGCAACCAGATACCCAGAGGGAGGTACCTGCAAACCAAGGTACAAGCTGGACCAGAGCACCAAACAAGACAACTCGCGGGGGAGGGAAGACAAAGAGGACAGAGAAAGGAACCATAATAAAGGAGGGCAGACAACAAAGGAAGCAACAGGGCCCACCCAAGTACAGCGAGAAGCGCAACAAAACCAGGAAGACAACGAGGCGCACCAGCAGGAGCACAAAACCAACATAATCCCACGAGCCCCGCAGGGCAACTCATGCAAGGAACCACAAGACCAGCAAAGAGACAGAGGACAGCACAGACTAAACTTGTACAGAGCGTAGTGCGCTTGACCAAAGAAACGGCAAGAAGCAAACCGAAGAGAAAACATGGAAAGGGGGCGTGCACAAAACAAGAAGGAAAGAAATTAAGAAATGAATTGGAGGAGTACGAGTGTACCTGTCACGTCTACGGACAGACACGCAAGTGCAGAGAAAACCTGCCCGAATACCATACACTTAGGAGGATGGGGCACCAGTGCACCCATCACGTCTATGAACAGATACGCCAGTGGAAATGAAGAACCCAAATGATCAAAACAGGTGAGGGACTTGCCGGACAAGGAGGAGCCAATATCGGAGCAAAAAGGGCCCTACCCAACCGTAGCAAAGGGGGGCCAAAAGAGAAAACTGGGGCAGTCGTGGAGCACCCTTCGGCGAAGGTACCTTAAGCCCCCTTCGAAGGTACCTTAAGCCTTTGCCGAAGGGGGGACGGGGGGGAGGGGGGGGGTGAGCGAGGAACCGAAGCCCCCTTAAGGTACCTTAAGGGGGCTTCGAAGCCTTCGAAGGTACCTTAAGGGGGCTTCGAAGCCTTCGAAGGTACCTTAAGGGGGCTTGGACGAATTCTTCGAAGCCCCCTTAAGGTGCCTTCGAAGCCTTCGAAGCTCCCTTAAGGTACCTTAAGGTGGCTTCGAGCGTTGAAGCCTTGGCTGAAGCCTTTGAAGGTACCTTAAGGGAGCTTCGAAGGCTTCGAAGGCACCTTAAGGGGGCTTCGAAGCCTTCCTCAACGGACCTTCAAATTCAATTTCTCAAGCTCCCCCCTTAAGGTACCTTCCTGAAGGGCCTCTCACCGACTGCCTGGGGGCAGTCGTGTGGAGGGCAAGAGAATTAGATTTCAGATCATGGTATTGTGGAAGGCAAGGGGGGAAGTTTAAATAAAAGTTAGAATTTAGATCATGGCATTGTCGAAGGCAAGGAGGGGGAAGTTTAAATAAAGAGTTAGATTTTAGATCATGGCATTGTGGAAGACAGGGGGATGAAATTGAAACAAAAAGTTGGAATTTAGATCATGGCATTGTGGAAGGCAAGCGGGGGGAAGTTTTAAGTTAGATTTTAGACCATGGCATGGTGGAAGGCAAGGGGGAAATTTAAATAAAGAGTTGGAATTTAGATCAGGCATTGTGGAAGGCAAGGGGGGAACTGAAGAGTTCGATTTTAGATCATGCCATTGTGGAAGGCAAGAGTGGAACTATAAACAAAGAGTTAGGTTTTAGATCATGGCATTGTGGAAGGCAAGGGAGGGAAAAGTTCATAAAAAGTCAGATTCCATGTAGCCCAACGTAGGCGCGGTGCCTAGACATGTAACCCTCTTGGCCCACGACGGCACGCCAGGCAGCAAGGAACGCCTTCTCGGTGTCTCCCTCTTTGCTGTTGTGGGTACAAAGAAACCAAAAGTGTCAAGCAATCCCACACGGCTCTCCCGATCTTTGGCTTGTTGCCAGGACGATCAGCCCCCAATCCAGGCCTGGACAGGCTTGGAAAGGATGCTGCCGCAGTGTCCCACGCTGCGGCCCCCGTGTTGGGGGGGTTGTTGACCCGGACCCTCCCCGGGATGCAGCTCAGCGAGTGCGGTAGAAGGGAAGGCACCATGCCTCCAGTTCGTACACCCAGGTGTGGCGCCCAGCGTGCAACTGTCGCAAACAGCTGCTGCAGCACAGGGCCACATCCTGCCATGGACGGTCATGCGTGAGGTGTAGCTTTGCTGTAGAAGGTGGTGGCACCGTCCACAAAAAAAAATTAGGTACGGGCATGGTGGAACTAATAAATCAATGTCGTTTCTCGATGAATTCAAGTCATGTGTCAACAACATGTGGTTAAGTGAGTGAATGGTGGGTCGGAAAGCATGAATATGATTTAGGTAGGGAAATGGTGAAACTCAAAAATCACTGTGGCCTCTGCTCTCTGGTTGAAAGTTTAGTCATGCGTCAACAACATGCGGTGAAATGAGTGAGTGGTGGGTCCGTAACCATGACTCACAATGATCTGTGGTCCAACTGTAATTGATTAACAACCAGATATGTCGAACGTCAAATCAGGAACATGCTAGTATGCGGAAGGTGTAGATGGTCATGGTGTATAGTACCCGGAAAAACACAACCCCATGCCCGGCCTTCTGCCGGTAGAGCACAGTGACTCGCTGCAGCTGCATTTGCTGCAGGTCCCAGGACTCTTCGCCACAGGCCCCACAAAACCCGTGGAAAAGGCGGCGCCGCACGTCCCAGGCAAACGGCGCAGCCTGCCACGCACCACGCTGGCTTGGCACGTCCTGCGCCGACTCCAGCAAGGCGCGCTGCAACGGCGGCCCCGGTGGCAAGGTGACACTCCTGGCGCGCGGAAGCAACGGACGAGTTCACAACATGTAGAGCGTGAACTCTCGACCTAGCTCCATATGGTTACAACCAGGTACACCCAACCCTAGAACTTCTAGAACCTGGCATCGTAGCGCGAAATCCTCACAACTCAGGACAACCAACCCTCGAACCTGCAATAAATATAACGAGTCAGTGCTAAGTCTCGAACCTTCAAATCAGTACAACCAGTTGCAACTAACTCGAAGTAGGGACAAATTTACAACCAGTGCCTACGTACCCAAGACCCGGGCTCTTGGACTCCTGGCCCTACAAAGGAAAACAACACGTGGAAATGAATATAGGAAAAATTTGCAACCAGGGCCGACGTACCCTAGACCCGGACTCTTAGACTCCTGGCCCCACAAAGGAAAACAACACGTGGAAATGGATACAGGGGAATTCGCACAGACTTACGACAGGACTAATAACATAGAGCGTACACCCGGACTCTTAGCTGTGGAAAGGGAGTGGCAGTGGCTAACAACATGTGGAACCTGCTGAAGAAGCTGTATGGACTTTGTCAGGTTCAAGGGATGATCACGCAGACGTGACACTCGCTCTGATCTAAAACAAAAGGCGACACACCACGCTTATGAGATGCATGTTGTGAACCCGCGTGAAAGTGCCAAACAAAGGAGCACCCCGCTATGCCGCCGACCCAGCCTGCCAGTGCTCTGTCGCTGCAGGAGGCTCCGTCCCGCAGCCGGATCCGCCTCCCGTCGAACTCGTACAACCCCGAAGTCCTCAGGCGGCGGCGGCCGTGGTGGGCAAGAAAATGGAACCCAGAAAGTACGCAACCAAGCCTGTCGAGCACGCTTGCAGCGCGTGCGGGGCCGATGCGGCGCGACAACTGCAGGCGGCACCTGACCGAAGCTGGGACAGTGTGTGCAACAAGAAATGCTGTGGTCCACACAGACACAAGTCGCCATTGGAAATCTAAAAGAAAGCGGCTACAAAGTTTCACGTTCGACGTCTATTGGTGTAAGATTTTGATGGGGGGATCTTTCCAGGGACAGCTGGATCTCATTCGTGCAAACTCTAAAAAAAGTTTCCAGTTGGCGACCCCATGGTGGAACACGGAAAACAGAAATGCGAGCAGGGCGCCAGCTCAGGAGGGAGTTCCCGGACAAAGAGTTCTCCGGCCGGTAGCCGGGGGCACGGCAGGCAGCGGGGCCGGCAGTACCGGTTTGAAGTCCGGCCGTCGGTGCCCCACACGTGACGGTGGCATTCGAGGCAGAGATTCCAGTACCGCAGCCCTCCGTGCTGCCGCCATTTGATGTGCTCCCATTCCTGCAAAGAAGCACCAAATAATGAAGGTCCAAAAAACAGGAAAACACGATCCCCAACACACACGAGCAAAACGGGCATTGAAAGAGACTCACGGTCTGGTCCGTCCGGCCAGGCCTGCCACTGCCGAGCCAAGTCCTGGCGTCGAAGAGAAGACAGCCACCTGCCACAAGGGCACTTTGGCCCGCCACTGCCGACCATGTTGTGCACAGTGCGAAAACCTGTGAGCCACACCTTTCGCAACAAAACCGAAAAAGCCCCCTTGGAGCCGTTCTGTGTTGTGTGTCTAAAAAATTCTGAAACATTGTTGTCAGCGTGAAAAAGAAAAACCATGGTTCCAAGTAAATTGGCAAAAAAAAAACGTCGCAATGTGACACTCACAGCAAACCAGGCCAACAAGCCGAGAAATACGAACAGCTTCGTTCCGTGTTGTGTGTGTAAAAAATTCTGAGACATTGTTGTCAGCGTGAAAAAGAAAAACCATGGTTCCAAGTAAATTGCCAAAAAAAAACATCGCAATGTGACACTCACAGCAAACCAGGCCAACAAGCCGAGAAACAGCTTCGTTCCGTGTTGTGTGTGTAAAAAAATCTGAGACATTGTTGTCAGCGTGAAAAAGAAAAACCATGGTTCCAAGTAAATTGCCAAAAAAAACATCGCAATGTGACACTCACAGCAAACCAGGCCAACAAGCCGAGAAATACGAACAGCTTCGTTCCGTGTTGTGTGTGTAAAAAATTCTGAGACATTGTTGTCAGCGTGAAAAAGAAAAAACATGGTTCCAAGTAAATTGCCCAAAAAAAAACATCGCAATGTGACACTCACAGCAAACCAGGCCAACAAGCCGAGAAATACGAACAGCTTCGGCTTCGGCACCCAACATACCCACCTGGACCAGGCGTGGTGACTAGAAATGCAACCCTCTTGGGCCACGACGGCCCGCCCATGACGACTACTACTACTACTCCTACTACTACTGCTACTACTACTACTACTACGACTACTACTACTACGACTACTACTACTACGACTACGACTACTACTACAACTACTACTACGACTACTACTACGACTACTACTACTACTACTTACTAGTACTACTACTACTACTATTACTACTACTACTACTACTACTACTACGGCTTCAAAGCCTTCAAAGGTACCTTAAGGGGGCTTCGAAGCCTTCGAAGGTACCTTAAGGGGGCTTGGAGGAATACTTCGAAGCCCCCTTAAGGTGCCTTCGAAGCCTTCGAAGCTCCCTTAAGGTACCTTAAGGTGGCTTCGAACTTTGAAGCCTTGGCTGAAGCCTTTGAAGGTACCTTAAGGGAGCTTCGAAGGCTTCGAAGGCACCTTAAGGGGGCTTCGAAGCCTTCCTCAACGGACCTTCAAATTCAATTTCTCAAGGTCCCCCCTTAAGGTACCTTCCCGAAGGGTCTCTCACCGACTGCCTGAGAAAACTGCATCAGGCCGGAAAGACACTGAGACAATGCAAAGGGTGCGACCCAGGAGCCAGTGGGGGAGGAGGAAAAAGGAGGCTATGTCTGACTTCGTGTAATGTATTCGAGGTGGTGTTGCTTGTCTGCTCGGAGAGTATCATTCCAGCTATTCCCAATGGCAAAGGAGACAGGGTTAGCCAGGCGACGTAGTTCGTTGCATTTAGTTTCAAAGGTAGCCACGTCATTATCTGGTGCTCTTCTGCGTGCTTTCTGATCAGGGGAGATGCGCTCTCGCACGTGCTGTTGCAGGTAGGTAATGAGCTGGTTGTTGGAACAGCACTCTGCTTGCTAACTTAGCGCGGTTGACTTTCCAGTGAGTGAACATATGTTGATGCTGTACTTGTTGCTTGAGTTGTGCAGTATACTGGTGGAAACTTATTTTAATAATTAATCTCATTTGCAACATGCTTGGACAGATGTTGAACGACCTGGCGAAGCCACACGGCGTTGGACGAAAGAAAAGCAGTATACTGGTGGAAACTTTTGGGCGTGTGCGACAATCTCAGAAGGCTATAGTTGGACGGCCACTCAAGTGGACACAAAGTGGCTGTCTGCTTCTTTTTTCCGTACACCGCCGTGTGGCTTCCGCCAGGTCGTTCAACATCTATCCAAGCATGTTGCAAATAAGATTAATTATTGAATTCACGCAGGGGCCGATGCTGTAGTGGCCGCAAAAGTAAACTGGAAGAGGACCGATACATAGTCCAAAGGCTTTGTCACGTTCCAGAGAACAAAACGGAGAACAAAAACCGAAAACCAACAAAGTGGCTGTCTGCTTTCACATTTCAGGCGTAAGTCCTTTGGGGCGTGGTACAATCACTGTCAAGGTCCCTTTATCGCAGCCATGTTTTGACCACTTTTTGGGCCCTGTTTTAGGGGCCATGATGAAGCAGGTTTGTTGGCATTCGAGGCGCTCCAAGGCTTACCGAGGCCTGCCCGAGGCACGAGGACAAAGCGAGGCTCACGGGGACTCGAATCTATACACTATGGGGGTACGCCCATGCGTCACCGCAAAACTGCCTGTTTTGGGGCGCTGGTTTTGGAACCTCATTTTGCTCAATCTTGCGGCCGCTTCTTGCTACTTACATGGAGGAAGGTTTTGGCGGCAGCAGGTTCCGAGTCCTTTATGGTGGAGAAATCTATTGCAGGTCTGGTGCGCGAGCTGAACCACTTCAAGCAGCAGCGCAAAGCGTTGCGACAGGCATCTCAACTGTGTTGCTTTGGCTTGCAGATGCAATTCGTCACTGTTTTCTGATGTTGGCCCTCCAGAACAGAAATCGGCAGCAAAGCGCCGCCAGCGGTTGCTAAAAGCACCCCAACAGCCGCCAAGCTAGGATGTGCGTTTTCCCACAGCGCGGAGCGTATAGTTGATGAACTTGGACTACTATACCCTGAAAACCGTGGAAATTTGCGGAAAAACATGGCCAGCGTATAGCGTATAGTTGGTTCAATTCGATAAAAAGACCTTTACTAAAAAAAATCTTTCTTAGAATGTGAGCTGACCGGCCAAAATGGATCTCACGCCACAGCGCGGAGCGTTTAGTAGGGTACTAAACCGTCTGGCCCGCAACACCAAAATTGTGTTCTCGCCACAGCGCGGTGGGTTTAGTTGGGCTCTTTGTTTGCACGATTATTTTAGAGATTCAATTTTTTGCGTGACGGGCGCAGCACTTGAGAACCCCGTACGGCCATCTGAAAGGTTGAAGCGCGGCTGGATACTTTTATTTGACGCCTCCACATGGAGCAGTGGAAAGGTGGAAGCCGATGGTGCCAAGCACACACTGCCCTGTGGGTAGATCTCCTTCATTGGGGCCCAGATGAAAGATTTCCCTCATTTGCAGAGGAAACCAACAAAGCTATATTTCGTTGCTTGCCCCGTCCATGGAACAAAGCTGAAAAAATTGCAGTAGTGAACTCTTTCTCATCAATGTGGTTGGAAATCAACAGCGCTCTTGCAGCAGAAGGACAGCGCCCATCACAGTGGCAAGCCCAACCTGAAGCCTCCACCAAGAAAGATAAACGCGATCTTTGACCCTCAGCTATGATTGCTGTAGCTCCCCTTTTTTCTTCACTGGAAGATTGGACTATCTACACACACACACACCGAAAGCCGGTGTGACGCTCGGAGATTTACAGATGCTTCAAAAGCGGCTTGTGGTGTTCAGATTTACAGTTCCTGTGGAGAATCCCGACATCGGCATTCCTGCAAAGGGGAATCGTGGATGTTTGCGCTTCCAGACTCCAGACTTGCAGTTGCAAATCCAAGATGAGGATTTGACGTATGTTTAAATCCCCGCGCCCCATCTTCAATGTTGGACGGAGGCTTAAATGTTGCAGTTTCACCTTTTGAACTGATAGCCATCAAAAAGAAATTTTGCCTCAGGTCACATCCTCAAATTGGAATTCACTTCTTAGTTGCAATAGCATCAACACACCCTCAACATTGACAATGGGGTCGCAGGGGTTCAGTTTGTGGTTGGTTGTTGTGGGGGCCATGCAAGGAAAGATGGCCGTACGGGGTCCTCAAGGGCTGCGCCTGCCACGCTTCAATGTTTAAGATGGCCATACTGGGTTCTCAAGCGCAGCGCCTGCCGCGCGTCAACCTTTAAGATGGCCGTACTGTGTTCTCAAGCGCTGCACCTGCCGCACTTCAACCTTTACGATGGCCGCACGGAGTTCTCAAGCGCTGCACCTGCCGCGCTTCAACTTTAAAGATGGCCGTACAGGGTTCTCAAGCGCTGCGCCTGCCGCGCTTCAACCTTTAAGATGGCCGTGCGGTGTTCTCAAGTGCTGCGCCCGTCACGCAAACAAATGGAATTTGTAGAATAATCGTACAAACAAAGAACCCAACTAAACCCACCGCGCTGTGGCGAGAACACAATTTTGGTGTTGCGGGCCAGACGGTTTAGTACCCTACTAAACGCTCCGCGCTGTGGCGTGAGATCCATTTTGGCCGGTCGGCTTACATTCTAAGATTTTTTTTTTTTGTAAGGTCTTTTTATCGAATTGAACAAACTATACGCTATACGCTGGCCATGTTTTTCCGCAAATTTCCACGGTTTTCAGGGTATAGTAGTCCAAGTTCATCAACTATACGCTCCGCGCTGTGGGAAAACGCCCATCCTAGCTTGGCGGCGGTGCCTGCCACATGTTGACGTCCTCAAAGGCGGTTTCTTCCACAGTAGCTCCTGCCATGCGTGCCTCGGGCAGGCCTCGGTAAGCTTGGAGCGCCTCGAATGCCAACAAACCTGCTTCATCATGGCTCCCAAAACAGGATCCAAAAAACCAGTAGAAACATGGCGGCCAGAAAGGGACCTCGACTGTACAAGAAACAAAGTGGGACGCAGAGAGAGAAAAAGCATGTATTAACACTTACGCTCATGCTAGTGCGTCGCAAATCTGCTTGCACAACCTCTGCGGGCAGCAGCAAAATTCTCCGATGGCTGACCCCACTTTTAGGTCCAAATCTGGACCCCAAAACGGGGCCCAAGCAAAGACCTAAAAGAAAGAATTTTGGGGTCCATATTAGGACCCAAAAATGGGGTCACCCATCGGAGTATTTCGCTGCTGCCCGCACATGTTGTGCAAGCAGATTTGCGACCCTGCAGCTTGAACATGAATGTCAACTCATACCTTTTTCTCTTTGTGCGGCCCAAGTCCGGTTGCTACTGTACAAGAAACAAAGTGGGACGTAGAGAGAGAAAAAGCATGTATTAACACTTACGCTCATGCTAGTGCGTCGCAAATCTGCTTGCACAACCTCTGCGGGCAGCAGCAAAATTCTCCGATGGCTGACCCCACTTTTAGGTCCAAATCTGGACCCCAAAACGGGGCCCAAGCAAAGACCTAAAAGAAGGAATGAAAATGTGATCCAAATTCTGGACCCTTAGGACCCAAAAATGGGGTCACCCATCGGAGTATTTTGCTGCTGCCCGCACATGTTGTGCAAGCAGATTTGCGACCCTGCAGCTTGAACATGAATGTCAACTCATACCTTTTTCTCTTTTTGCGGCTCAAGTCCGGTTGCTACTGTCAAGGTCCCTTTATCGCGGCCATGTTTTGACCACTTTTTGGGCCCTGTTTTAGGGGCCATGATGAAGCAGGTTTGTTGGCATTCGAGGCGCTCCAAGGCTTACCGAGGCCTGCCCGAGGCACGAGGACAAAGCGAGGCTCACGGGAACTCGAATCTATATACTATGGGGGTACGTCCATGCGTCACCGCAAAACTGCCTGTTTTGGGGCGCTGGTTTTGGAACCTCATTTTGCTCAATCTTGCGGTCGCTTCTTGCTACTTACATGGGGGAAGATTTTGGCGGCAGCAGGTTCCGAGTCCTTTATGGTGGAGAAATCTATTGCAGGTCTTGTGCGCGAGCTGAACCACTTCAAGCAGCAGCGCAAAGCGTTGCGACAGGCATCTCAACTGTGTTGCTTTGGCTTGCAGATGCAATTCGTCACTGTTTTCTGATGTTGGCCCTCCAGAACAGAAATCGGCAGCAAAGCGCCGCCAGCGGTTGCTAAAAGCACCCCAACAGCCGCCAAGCTAGGATGTGCGTTTTCCCACAGCGCGGAGCGTATACAGAGGAGGCCCGCACATGCGAAGCTTGATTTCAATTGACTTTCCGGCCCCAGAAATGGAACCTGAAAGCGCACATGTGGTATCAGCTGTCTCCGTTCCCTTGCTCCAATGCGGCGATTGCAATGCAGCACCACCCAGGCAACATTCACCAATCCGTCGCTACTCCGCCTACTCCGCTACTCCGTGGTATGTTTTAATTCAATTACCCAATGTAATTGACACGATATCGAAACGATGGCGGAGTAAGAGAGCCTTCAATACTTCACCTTCCCACATCTTTCCCTAAGCAGATTCTTACTCCATCCCGTTTTAAATTAATACTATTAATTAATAACGGGATTGACTGAAAAGATCATAATTCATGTTCTTTCTGGGCTGCAAACTTCGGTAGGAGTCTAGAGGGGCAAGGGGGGCCAACAAGGGGCAGTAAAGTATTCAATACAATCATTCAAATGGAAGCCGGCCACCTTCGCGAAAACCCACAAACTCCGCAACAGCAAGAAACACTTCAAGCAATCACCTAAGGCTGCAAAAGGCTGATGCGCCTTCTTTTAGCAGCAAACAATCAAGCCACCAGACGAAACGAAATAATAAAAAGCTACCTTCAACTGGGTTCAAGCAGCAACCGATATGCACCCCGCTTGCCCCAACAAGAAACCAAATCATCTACAAAACAGCTTCCTCCGACGGACCCAATTCTGGGTCCGGAAAACCTTCTCAAAACCGGCTTCGCTCAAAAGGACCTCCCTAGTTGCCCTTCCGGCTGCCATACGCCACAAAGCTTCATTGAAACCAAATCGTTGCGCTTCTACAACCTTGATACTGTACAACAAACTTCAAAAAATGAACCTAAACACGGTTCCAAAAATGGGACCGCCTGGCGGTCCCATTTGGGACCGCATGCACCGCTTAGTAAAAAAACAAAAGAAAAGCACTTTCACGGTCTCATTTTGGGACCGTCTGGCGGTACCAAAATGAGACCGCAAAATCGCAAAATTAACAGCAAAGGCCGACCCCTGCAACGAACAAAAATGACAACTGCGTTTAGTTAAGCAACAAGCACATAGAGTTGGAACAGAGGAGGCCCGCACATGCGAAGCCTGATTTCAATTGACTTTCCGGCCCCAGAAATGGAACCTGAAAGCGCACATGTGGTATCAGCTGTCTCCGTTCCCTTGCTCCAATGCGGCGATTGCAATGCAGCACCACCCAGGCAACATTCACCAATCCGTCGCTACTCCGCCTACTCCGCTACTCCGTGGTATGTTTTAATTCAATTACCCAATGTAATTGACACGATATCGAAACGATGGCGGAGTAAGAGAGCCTTCAATACTTCACCTTCCCACATCTTTCCCTAAGCAGATTCTTACTCCATCCCGTTTTAAATTAATACTATTAATTAATAACGGGATTGACTGAAAAGATCATAATTCATGTTCTTTCTGGGCTGCAAACTTCGGTAGGAGTCTAGAGGGGCAAGGGGGGCCAACAAGGGGCAGTAAAGTATTCAATACAATCATTCAAATGGAAGCCGGCCACCTTCGCGAAAACCCACAAACTCCGCAACAGCAAGAAACACTTCAAGCAATCACCTAAGGCTGCAAAAGGCTGATGCGCCTTCTTTTAGCAGCAAACAATCAAGCCACCAGACGAAACGAAATAATAAA
Organism: Cladocopium goreaui; assembly: GCA_947184155.2. Classification (NCBI taxonomy): domain Eukaryota; class Dinophyceae; order Suessiales; family Symbiodiniaceae; genus Cladocopium; species Cladocopium goreaui. Next base: position 8,294 of record CAMXCT020004027.1, on the reverse strand, counting down.
AAGCTACCTTCAACTGGGTTCAAGCAGCAACCGATATGCACCCCGCTTGCCCCAACAAGAAACCAAATCATCTACAAAACAGCTTCCTCCGACGGACCCAATTCTGGGTCCGGAAAACCTTCTCAAAACCGGCTTCGCTCAAAAGGGCCTCCCTAGTTGCCCTTCCGGCCGCCATAAGCCACAAAGCTTCATTGAAACCAAAACGTTGCGCTTCTGCAACCTTGATACAACAAACTTCAAAAAATGAACCGAAACACGGTCCCAAAAATGGGACCGCCTGGCGGTCCCATTTTTGGGACCGCATGCACCGCTTAGTAAAAAAACAAAAGAAAAGCACTTTCACGGTCTCATTTTTGGGACCGTCTGGCGGTACCAAAAATGAGGCCGCAAAATCGCAAAATTAACAGCAAAGGCCGACCCCTGCAACGAACAAAAAATGACAACTGCGTTTAGTTAAGCAACAAGCATATAGAGTTGGAACAGAGGAGGCCCGCACAGGCGAAGCCTGATTTCAACTGACTTTCCGGCCCCAGAAATGGAACCTGAAAGCGCACATGTGGTATCAGCTGTCTCCGTTCCCTTGCTCCAATGCGGCGATTGCAATGCAGCACCACCCAGGCAACATTCACCAATCCGTCGCTACTCCGCCTACTCCGCCTACTCCGCTACTCCGTGGTATGTTTTAATTCAATTACCCAATGTAATTGACACGATATCGAAACGATGGCGGAGTAAGAGAGCCTTCAATACTTCACCTTCCCACATCTTTCCCTAAGCAGATTCTTACTCCATCCCGTTTTAAATTAATTAGTTAATTAATAACGGGATTGACTGAAAAGATCATAATTCATGTTCTTTCTGGGCTGCAAACTTCGGTAGGAGTCTAGAGGGGCAAGGGGGGCCAACAAGGGGCAGTAAAGTGTTCAATACAATCATTCAAATGGAAGCCGGCCACCTTCGCGAAAACCCACAAACTCCGCAACAGCAGGAAACACTTCAAGCAATCACCTAAGGCTGCAAAAGGCTGATGCGCCTTCTTTTAGCAGCAAACAATCAAGCCACCAGACGAAACGAAATAATAAAAAGCTACCTTCAACTGGGTTCAAGCAGCAACCGATATGCACCCCGCTTGCCCCAACAAGAAACCAAATCATCTACAAAACAACTTCCTCCGACGGACCCAATTCTGGGTCCGGAAAACATTCTCAAAACCGGCTTCGCTCAAAAGGACCTCCCTAGTTGCCCTTCCGGCCGCCATACGCCACAAAGCTTCATTGAAACCAAATCGTTGCGCTTCTGCAACCTTGATACTGTACAACAAACTTCGAAAAATGAACCTAAACACGGTCCCAAAAATGGGACCGCCTGGCGGTCCCATTTTTGGGACCGCATGCACCGCTTAGTAAAAAAACAAAAGAAAAGCACTTTCACGGTCTCATTTTTGGGACCGTCTGGCGGTACCAAAAATGAGACCGCAAAATCGCAAAATTAACAGCAAAGGCCGACCCCTGCAACGAACAAAAAATGACAACTGCGTTTAGTTAAGCAACAAGCATATAGAGTTGGAACAGAGGAGGCCCGCACATGCGAAGCCTGATTTCAATTGACTTTCCGGCCCCAGAAATGGAACCTGAAAGCGCACATGTGGTATCAGCTGTCTCCGTTCCCTAGCTCCAATGCGGCGATTGCAATGCAGCACCACCCAGGCAACATTCACCAATCCGTCGCTACTCCGGCTACTCCGCTACTCCGTGGTATGTCTTAATTCAATTACCCAATGTAATTGACACGATATCGAAACGATGGCGGAGTAAGAGAGCCTTCAATACTTCACCTTCCCACATCTTTCCCTAAGCAGATTCTTACTCCATCCCGTTTTAAATTAATACTATTAATTAATAACGGGATTGACTGAAAAGATCATAATTCATGTTCTTTCTGGGCTGAAAACTTCGGTAGGAGTCTAGAGGGGCAAGGGGGCCAACAAGGGGCAGTAAAGTATTCAATGCAATCATTCAAATGGAAGCCGACCACCCGCGCGAAAACCCACAAACTCCGCAACAGCAAGAAACACTTCAAGCAATCACCTAAGGCTGCAAAAGGCTGATGCGCCTTCTTTTAGCAGCAAACAATCAAGCCACCAGACGAAACGAAATAATAAAAAGCTACCTTCAAACTGGGTTCAAGCAGCAACCGATATGCACCCCGCTTGCCCCAACAAGAAACCAAATCATCTACAAAACAGCTTCCTCCGACTTTTTTTTCCTCGAGTTTGGCCGATGTCGCGCTAAAGGCTCGGTCCTTACATGAACATAAGCTGTCGGAAAGACGTTTGTACAAGGACATGAAATGTCCATTTTGAGCAGGCAAATCAAACAATACAACACAGAAAAACCACAGAAAACAACCAAACACGACGCGCAAATCCCCCAGCCAGACTTGCGTTTCGCGAGAGGAAACAGCGAAGCAAACAACAGAAAACAAAAAACAACAAAAACGGGGCCAGAGCCCAAAAAGAACACCCACAAATTCGATTTGCCAAGGGACACAGTGGCTTGTCCACTGCATCACTCTCAAAAAGCCAATGAATTAAAACCACGGCATTCGAGCAAACATGAAGGCTTAGCCAGCTTGTATGTCTACCCAGGCATAGATGTGCCGAACTGTACAATAACACGGTGCTACAACTTATGCCTTTCTCAGCGTCCTCTCAGATCAGCTTGTCCAGAGGGCCTCCATGGACCGAGTCGTCACCATATATATCAACCGTGAGCAAGAAGCCGTGGTGGTCAAAGAGCCAGGTCCTCCTCAGCAGGGAGGGCGGACGGAGATGGCGCACGGGAAGCATCACAGGCCAGGGAAAAACTTCCAAGATACCATCGCAAATGTCCAGCATACGCCTAGTTTCATAGGGGAAAATGCAACCTGCAAATTGATTGATCTCAGCCAGCGAAGCTCCTGGGCAATACTGTCGACTGTACTTGCAAAGATGAGAGATGCAGTGACGTAGTCGTTGTGCAGATAGGGTGAAGCCACGTGGCTTGCAGTATGCACAGTAGACGATTATAGCAAGTCCAAATCCGCAATGTAGGCAGGCTGCAGAATCACTACATTTCGTCCACGAACTTACGAACCATGTAGGCAGTCTTATGCTGCTCCGGACGTCCCAGGCTGTCCTACAGGGAGCACCGCTGGATCACTCCAATTCAAATGGAAGCCGGCCACCTTCGCGAAAACCCACAAACTCCGCAAAGAAATTCTTCAAGCAATCACCTAAGGCTGCAAAAGGCTGATGCGCCTTCTTTTAGCAGCAAACAATCAAGCCACCAGACGAAACGAAATAATAACAAGCTACCTTCAAACTGGGTTCAAGCAGCAACCGATATGCACCCCGCTTGCTCCAACAAGAAATCAGATCATCTTCAAAACAGCTTCCTCCGACCGACCCAATTCTGGGTCCGGAAAACCTTCTCAAAACTGGCTTCGCTCAAAAGGGCCTCCCTAGCACCACAGCCTCCGCTGTGAGGCAACTCATCTAGGACGGCCATGGAAGTCAAATCCAACGCCGAACCTGGTTTGAAGATGAGACCGCAGCCACTGCAGAACCCATGCAGGAGGATGTCTTGCCACTGAGTGACCACCCTTTAATTCGAAGCCCTAGAGAAGTGACTTCCAGTGCCTGAAACATGGCAATCGTCCGATACCAATCTTAAGACCATGATAGATGTGCCTCTCTTAGGCACCGTTATCGATAGAACGGAGACGGATGCCTTGAAGACTCGCTAACACCAGTGCATCAGCGCGAAGATTGAGCATAATAGCGACAGGAGATCTACTTTGATATCGTTCCAGTCTATGCCACCAAACACGCAAACAAAACACCTCCAAGTTCCTCACACGCAGGCGTCTCTGTGGAGTAGTTGGTAGGGCGACGTTCTTGACGTCGCGGACAGACTACCGGTGGCGGTCTCTGCTGGCCGCAGGTAAGCCTCAAAGAGGGTCTTGGGAGGTCGAATCTTCTCGATGATTTTTTTTGCTCGAGTCCCGTCTGTCCGAGTCTTCCACTAGTGTCTTAGCTTGAAGCGGTCGGTCCAGGAAGATTGACACTGCATTTTCTCCATCTGCCGGTGGTAGTTCGAATCCCTGCTGGTCCACTGTCTCAAGTGCGGCCCGCCGAAAGGCAACGGGCGCCAACAAAAACTCCACCATCTTTTTAATGAGCTCTTGTCCGCCTTATTGGGCTTGATGTAGATGGAGAAGGCTTCCCTGCTCTGAGAATATCACTGTCGTGACAGAAGTTGGACGTTTCTATTGTTGTCTATTTTGTGGTCCTTCCACACTCAGATTAACCCATGCCCTTTCTTAGCTTTCTGTACTGGGGGGGCTGTGTCCAGGGGCTTCAAAATTGAAGTGCAAAAGCGGCGCTAGTTTTGGGGTCCACCTTGTCGGCCAGGAAATTACAAAAGACGAGTTGGCAAGGCTCAAGGGCCAGCGCTCCGACTTGCGCAAAGCAATGCGAGAGAATCGCAAGGCAGCTAAGAATGCAGCAAAGCGGAAGAAGCGACTTGTCAAGGCGCTGTCCATGCAGATTTACGCAGTGCAAAGAAATCTTGGTGGAAGTCGTTTATACTGTCTGCTTGCTAAAACTGGTTTATGGTCCTTGCGGACAGCGAATGTAAGCAGCGTTTCTAAAGACAAAGTGCTAGGTTAAAAGATACAGAGAACAAATGTGAGCTCGATGTTTTCAAGCAGTTTGGAACAAAGTAAGAGGTCAAAAAGAACCCCGAACTGGCGAATGTGCAAAGGTAAAACGGATTTGAGTTTGTCGCTTGGAGACACCCCTGTCAGTCCACGTGCATTTGAGTTTGTCGCTTGGAGACACCCCTGTCAGTCCACTCCCTGTACAAGGAGATTGCAGGTCGCAGGTGTGACCTGGAAGGGTCGTAGGTGGAGGTTTGAGGGTCGTAGGCGGGCTTGCAGGGTTGCAGGTAGGGTGTACCTTACACACCGTGATGGTGGTACACCTTAAACACTGGTGTGGTTCACCTTAAACACCGGGGGTGTGGTACACCTTAAACACCGGTGTGGTTCACCTTAAACACCAGGGTGTGGTACACCTTAAACACCGGTGTGGTTCACCTTAAACACCAGGGGTGTGGTACACCTTAAACACCGGTGTGGTTCACCTCAAACACCAGGGTGTGGTACACCTTAAACACCGGTGTGGTTCACCTTAAACACCAGGGGTGTGGTACACCTTAAACACCGGTGTGGTTCACCTTAAACACCAGGGGTGTGGTACACCTTAAACACCGGTGTGGTTCACCTTAAACACCAGGGGTGTGGTACACCTTAAACACCGGTGGGGTTCACCTTAAACACCAGGGGCGTGGTACACCTTAAACACCGGTGTGGTTCACCTTAAACACCAGGGGTGTGGTACACCTTAAACACCGGTGTGGTTCACCTTAAACACCAGGGGTGTGGTACACCTTAAACACCGGTGTGGTTCACCCTAAACACCAGGGGTGTGGTACACCTTAAACACCGGTGTGGTTCACCTTAAACACCAGGGGTGTGGTACACCTTAAACACCGGTGTGGTTCCCCTTAAACACCAGGGTGTGGTACACCTTAAACACCGGTGTGGTTCACCTTAAACACCAGGGGTGTGGTACACCTTAAACACCGGTGTGGTTCACCTTAAACACCAGGGTGTGGTACACCTTAAACACCGGTGTGGTTCACCTTAAACACCAGGGGTGTGGTACACCTTAAACACCGGGATTTGAGGCCGTAGGTTTGACCTGGACGGGCGGTAGGTAGACCCGTGAGGGCGGTAGGCGGTAGGTTGTGTTTAGACACCGGGCTTTGTTTGGGGCCTTGCTGCTTGTGGGCTGGTTAGTCTACACCGCGCGGTTGCCACAGTGCGCTTGTTTGGGGTCGCAGGCTTGGCCTTGAAGGGTTGTAGATGCAGCGGTGCGGGATGTTGGTGTGCTGATTGTGGTTTGAAGGTGGCCAGATATAGGTTCTTAATTTGGGAGCTTGAAACGCGTAGTTCTCCAAGACCACATGGGCAGCATTCCCCCATAGTATTGCCACCGATGTTTGGGTGGCAAGCAGATGTTTCTCTTAACCTTCGGTGGAATCGCTTGGATCTTTTCTTGTAGGGGTCTAGTTGACCATAAAGCGTTTGAATGTCAGTGGCGAATCTGTACACCAGTCTGTTGTTCCTGCAGGCTGCCAAAATGTTGTCCACCGCAGATTTGAAGCTCCTGGTCGAAGCCAAGGAGGCAGGGAGCATGTTTCAAAGGTTTTTCATACCGGGCCAGAGCAATGCTGTCCTGAGGCGGAGGCTGCAGAGTTGGCGAGAGCCCCCAACTAGGCGTGGTAGAGTTAGAGAGCCTGGTTGGTTTTGACTGCTGAACCAGTCATTCCAAGCTCACATTTCATACCAAGAGAGGTCCCGCACTGGAGTGGCAGGAAAGGTCTGCATTGGTATGTTTTGGTTGAGAATGAGCCATGCAGCGTCCATTCTGTCAATGCCGTACCGAAGCTGCGGCAGTTTCGTTTTTGATCATGTCCGTGTCACATTTGACTGAAAGAGAGAGAGCCTGCATTTGAAACACAGTAATAAAAGTGTTCTGTCTCAGAATGGACAGCGCCCATGCTATCAATGCCGCTCCGAGCCAACCTCATTGTTGTCGTTGTTTTGATTGTGACATGTGCTTGCAGGGAGATCGGGCAGAATGAGAAGTGCGTGAGGCTCGCAGGAGCCTTTGCCTCGCAGAGCATGGGAAACTACAGTTGCAGTGGTGCAGACCACAGGCCCCAAGGTACAGTTGGAGTGGCATAGATCACTCACTTGAGTGGCCTTCGGTTGTGTAGCTGCTTTTCACTCTGCCCGGCTCGTGACACAGACGACCAAAGGGCGACAGCAAATGGGAAACTCGTCGCAACAGCCAGTTTGCTTGTAATTTGCCGCACAGTGCTGGCCGATGATTGCGTATAACATAATCTGATCTGTCAAGCAAGGGATGAATATGGAATCGGGGCTTGCGAAACAAGATTTAGGAAACCCATTTTGTCAGCTAAACATCTTGTTTTGCCAGTTGTTGTCACAAAGGGTTTTTGGACCACATTGAACATTGAACAAGACTTATGAGACCTCTTCCCCATGCGCGCCTTTGGTTTTGGCAATCCTCGTCGGTAGAGTTAACTGGACAACCGTCTTTCTATGGGAAGAGATGTGAGCTTGAATTGCCTGAGGTTATAGATCCCGGGTAAGACTTCTGGACTTTATTATTTGTAGCCGTGACGAGGCCTGCAGTCTTGTAGTTGCAGCTTCGAGCACGGCCATTTCCTGTCCACCTGCAGCATGTTTGTATGTTTCCTAGTTGTTCCTAGTTTGGTTAACATGTTTGCCGTGTCTTGTAGCAGTGCTGGGTTCCCAAGTCTGAAGTGTCAGAGTGGTAGGTCCTTGCATGATGTACGGGAATGCATGTGGTGCTCGCGATTTTCTCTGTGTAGCTGATCAGCCGCTTCTGTCTCAGAAACTTTGACCTCAGGAGTCGGCAGTCATCTGTCAGCTTAGTGCAACACATGACGCGCATTTGCTTTTGACCATGGCAGCTCCTGGTTTTCTACAAACCGTATTTATAGCACGGCCATGTGATTAGCTTGGTTGCTTTGACAGCATTATCTCAGAGTCAGTCGTGACACTTCGAAGGTGTTGTAGTCGTAGTTGCGTGTCATCCTATAGCTACTTGCTTCCAGGTACACACGCGCCGACCCAATGCATCTCCAAGACGGTGCAGGCGGGGTGATGAAGTGTACGGGTGTCGACATGGACATGTACCGGTTCGCGACTCCGTAGTGTCAGGACCTGCCCCTTCACCCCCGTAGACTCTTAGCGCCTTACTGCCCAATTCATTCTTAGTAGCTTGCGGAGGAGGTTCTTTCCCGACAGAAATAACATTGTATTTTTAGTTCGGGCGAAACCTCCTCCGCGTATTTTCCATTGCAAATGCCACCTGATTTGGCTATTACTCCTCCGCAAGGGTTTACTCCAAACCTACTCCGCACATTGTTTCCAATCAGAACTAACGCGTTGCTTTGCAGTAAAACTTCCTCCGCTGATGTCCTGTGAGGCAGTGGTTTTGGTTCAAGATGGTAGCTTCCGCTGTGCAGGTGGCGAAACGCGCCTTAGTTTCCTTGTTGTTGGCGTTGGCCCACCAATATGGAGTCTGCGTGAAGGTCACGCGGGAGAGCCCTGATCCCTTGGTGGAGAAAGCT
>CAMXCT020004026.1:0-47854 GCA_947184155.2 Cladocopium goreaui | reverse complement strand
GAATCGGTTGGTTTGCAAGCGCTGTGACACACCCTGGTTCACTTGATGCAAACCACACAAAAAATGCTAAATTGGTTGGCCGAATGTTGAAAGGATGTGGAACTGTTGGTGAACCCACATGCCTCATTACTCCGATTTTTGTTCTCATTAATCATCGTGTTTTCTGTCGGCATCTTTACGTTTCATCAATAAAAATATTGAAACTCGCTAACCACCAAAATCTCCTTAGGCCCTTGGACCCCTCCCGGCCTCAAAAATGTAAGTTACATTGCGGGAAGCTAAGCGTCCCACAAAACAGTAATGTCCCAAAAATAATCATATGTAAGTGGTCATATCCAATCGAGAAAACAAGACCTAAAACGTAATATTATATTTTTAGGTCCGTACTATTGATACACTTTAAATTTAGTCAATCAAATCAACAAGTTAAATAAACCTCAAAAATGTAACTACATTTTGGAGGCTTCATATGCCGTCAGCTATCGTCAGCTGTCGAAATTCAAAAATGCTAAAGTTTATTCCCACGTCTTGCGCGAAACCGTCTGAAACCAAAATAATGTTGTCTAGCCAATAGTGATATCTTGTCAATTGTAGAAACATTTTTCCGCAACTCCAATTTTTCTCCAATACTAAAAGTCAATTAGCTCCATTTACTTTTAGTATTGCCAAAAGAGTCATGTTCAGACCTTGTCCAGAGGGCATGGCCAGTAGTGGACCCAACATGGCAATAGTGGAATTTTTTTTCCCAACTCCAATTTTTTCTCCAATACTAAGAGTCAATTAGCTCCATTTACTTTTAATATTGCCAAAAGAGTCAAGTAAAGCAAATCCTTTTCAAAGCAGCCTTCACTTTTGATTAGAAAAAGTTTAGATTCCAGAAATCTGACCCAATTACCAAACAGCTGATTTCCTTATAAAACCCTTATTTAAAAAAAAACAAGAAAACAGGTCCACAAAGGGTACCCCCTTTGCAAGCCCCAGAATAGCAATAACAAACCTGCACCGGGCATGGCAATAGTGGAAACTTTTTTCCGCAACTTTAATTTTGTTGTCCTCCTTCTCCTTCTCCTTCTCCTTCTCCTTCTCCTTCTCCTTCTCCTTCTCCTTCTTCTCCTTCTTCTCCTTCTTCTCCTCCTCCTCGTCCTCCTCCTTCGCCTCCATCCCAGCCATAAGGTTCCAAAAATGTTGCCCTTCCACTGCGTCGTCGCATTCAAATTCTTCAAGAACTCAAAATATTACGACGAATATTACTACTACTTCTACTAGTTATAATTATAATTTTATCAATATTACGATTATTATTAATTATCATTTACATTACATCTACGATTAATTGCAAAAAATATGTCGTTTTTAGGGACATAGATGGCTCAACTGACCTGTTTTAAAGGGAGTTGAGCCATCTATTCCCCATTTTTTTTGTGACATAGATGGCGCAACTCAAGATTCTGAGCCATCTACTCTTAGGGGAGAGTATGTCTTTTTCATTGATCTATATCTGCTGTAGTTACCGGGGAGGCATTCTATCTGTTGTTTTCCCCACTGTAGCCAGATGTTTCTGACCTGCAGGGAACCTGGAGTGCCCTTGTCTCTTTTCCGATCTTACTACTCCTCCTCCTCCTACTACTACTACTACCACTACCTACTACTACTACCACTACCTACTACTACTACCACTACCTACTACTACTACTACTAGTACTACTACTACTACTACTACTACTACTAGAACTAGAAGTATTAATAGTACGCGCGGGTTCCGCGCGTCTGCGTTTCGCACGGGTTCCGCGCGTTATGCGCATCTGCGTTTTGCGAGGGTTCCGCGCGTGTTGTTCTGCGCGGATTCCGCACGTGCAGCCGCATTCAAATTTCTTACAGAGAGAAATTATACAGAGAGAAATTTATCGAATGAAATTTAGAAGTCAAACTTCCGACAATATGGACAGATGAAAAGCAGAGCAGGGCAGAGGCAGAGAGAAGAGAAAGATTAGAAGAGAGAAGAGTAGAAGAGAAAGAGTCAGAATAAAGAAGATGCAGATGCGCGAAAAGGTAGGAAAGTCGCAAAACACTGTGTTTTTCCAATGATTTGGGGCTCCGGAGGGTCGAAAAGTAGGCTCGCTAAAGCGGCGGGTGCGGAGCCAGCTGGCCAGATGAGAGATGAAAAATTGCACGCCGTTGTGGCGCGAAGCACATTTCCAAGTCAAAATGTACAAAACACACCATGGTCGGACCACTTTTGGAAGTTGAGATGTCGAAAAAGTGCACGCGGTTGTGGCGCGAAGCACATTTCGAAGTGAAAATGTACAAAACACTACATGTTCGCGCCACTTTTGGAAGTTGAGATGTCGAAAAAGTGCCAACGCCCCGTTGTGGCGCGAAGCCCTTCGAAGTTAAAATGTACAAACACACTACATGTTCGAGTCAACTTTGATGTTCAGAATTCGAAAAAGTGGCACGTCGTCGTGGCGGGGAAGCACATCTCCGAATGAAAATGTAACAAAACACTAGGGTTTCGGATCCACTTTTGTGGTGGTCGGTTGGTGTTGTCCACTTTTTGGGTGGAGGTTCAGATGTCCGCTTCGCCGCTTCGCTCTACTACACTACCTACGTTACATTACACTACGAGCACCACCTCCACTATACACTACACTATTCATGACACCACTAGGAACTCCCAAACACTACAATACAACTACACAACTAAACTCACTCCACTAGCACTCCACTACACACCCTACATTAAATTTTCACTAGCTTACTACTTGCACTAACACTACCTCCACTAGCCCTACACTACATTAAATTACACTACACTCCACTACACTAAATTACACTACACTACACTACATTACACTACACTACACTCCACTACACTACATTACACTACACGACACTACCTTCCACTACACTACACTACATTACACTACACTACACTCCACTACACTACACTACACTCCACTACACTACACTACATTACACTACACTACCTTCCACTACACTTGACTACATTACACTACACTACACTCCACTACACTACAACTACGACTACACAACTACACTCCACCACACGAAATTACACTACACTACACTACATTACACTACACTACACTACATTCCACTACACTCCACTACACTACACTACACTACAATACTCCGAATGCAAAGGCAGAGATGGTAGTGGTCAGCGTATTGGGCTCTCACAAGTTACCTACCCCGCTAGTTAAACAAGCTGCCACACAGTGGCACCTTTTTCCTTCCTTGAGTGCACGGTTGTGCAAAAGGGGCTGCGGTCATGAGCTGTTGTCATGCCATGCCGTCTCTACCTAGTGAACTGCCTAGCTAACTACAGTAGCTACCTAATTCCTAGGTTTTACCCTTTGCAGTTTGCAACCCTCCTTAGAGTGGCATGGCTCACTGCCGGGTTCTTGGTGAGACGTAGCTATACCTCTCCTGGCTAGCTGTGGCCAGAGAAAGGGCTGCCGCCACTGGAGCTGCCGCCTTCGATCCCCAGAACTCTGTTCTCGGCCTCGCGCCACTGCTGGAGCTCATTTGGACTCATCCCATCAAAGGGATCTAGCGGAGCTTCCCGCTCAATGGCTGGGTCTCCCGTCAAGAGCTCCGGGCCGGAACTGGAGATCGGCGGCTCCGCCCGCTCGGGCGGTGCTACCCGCTCAGGCGGTTCCTCCCGCTCAGGCGGTACATCCCGCTCAGAGGCGGGGCTGTCCGCACTGTGCGAAGTTGACTCACCTGGCTCATCTTGGCTGGAGTCTGGGTCTTGCCCATGAATCAGCCTTTCTTCGCGCCTGCGCCATTCGATCAGCTCCTGGAGGGTCATGTTGCTTTCTGCCCCTCTTTGTACCCACTGTTCCTCTGACCAGCGCTCGATGCGACTAGGAGTTAGTTCCTCCTGCCGCGGGGTTTCCGCCGGTTGAGGCTGCGGGGCTTCCGCGGAACCTAGCCGCGGGGCTGCCGCTGGCGCATTCACCGTCTGGCTGATGTTCAGCTGTCTACCGTCTCGGTAGGCGGTGATGTTGAGGCGCACCGTAGCGCTATCCAGCTGAAGTTGCACTTCGGCTCCTTCAACTTGAACCGGTTGTTCGGGAAGTTGATTTTCGCCTTCAGGCGGGAAAAGCCAGTCTGTGATCAGCACTCCTAGCTGATACAGCTTCACATAGATGGCTAACAAGCCTATGAGCGCGAGGATGTACAGGACAATTGGATTGATCCACTGACTTCCTTGTCCCTGCGCTCGCACTGCGGTGATCTGGCTGAGAATCACCAACGACTTGATGTAGTTCACACTGCCCTTTGTTTTCGAGGCGGTGCTACCCGCTCGGTCCTTTCTGTTGTCAATCCAAGCAACGCTTGCTGGGACCGGAGTCTTCCAAGCATGCTGCTTGGTCACAGTCGAGACCTTGACGGAGATGCGCTTTGTGGATGATAGCACATCCTCTCCGTCATGAGCTTCGCACATACCCAATCCAGGTAGGGCCTGCTTTACCTCTGTCCCTGACTTGGGATGTTTTGCTAGAAAGTTTGCACAGTTGAGCGTTCCTTTTACCTTTCCCAGAGCGAGCTGCTTTGACTGGATCGCTCCCTGCACGTAAAACTCACAGACTTCCAGGTGCCTCAACTTGGCTCCTGGACCTATGCGTTTCGCTGCCTGCATGGCCGACGAGCTGTCGGTCCATAGGCGGGGCTTCCCGCACAGTTGGCCAAAATCTAAGGTGATGAGATCGCGCAAGTAGATTGCTTCTCTGGCTGCTCTGGATACACCTCTTAGTTCCGCATCTGGGCTGCTAGTAGCTGGCAGTCCGGGTTGCGTCTGGGTTGTGCAAGCAACCACAGCTCCACAGACTACTGCCACATGACAGTCGGTGCTCCTTCGGCTCTCGAGGCACCCTGCCCAGTCTGAGTCGGAATACAACTCTATGCTCCATTCGCCAGTCGCACTTGGCGGATCACATGTTACCACCCTGCCAACCGTGGGGTGAGTTTGCAGGTATGCTGCAAGTGTCTTCACAGCTTTCATGTCACACTGCCTTGGCTGCGACATGTGCCTCGCTGCTTCCTTCACAGCATATTGTATGCCTCTGCGATCCAAGCTCAGGTAGATCGCGGATCCTACTGCGCTGCGATAGCGTTTTGCTTCTTCTTCGGACAGGGGAGTGGTTTCCAGAAGATTCAATTGTTTGGAAGGAACCTCACTCCTGTCACGCGCGGAGATACCCGCTGCGGAGATCACGGCTTGCCTGTGCTTTTCGTCTGGGATGGTGAGGATTGCATCTTCACTGCGCACTTTGGTGCGTCCCAGGTATTCCACTGCCGTTCCCTCCTTTTCGAGTTCTCCCGCTTGCACTTCGCAGTGTCGCGGTAGTTCTTGTTCGAAGAGATGCGCTAGGGCCTCTGAAGGTCCTGCTGCGCGGATGTCGTCCACATGGTGCAGCAGTACAATGCCAGTCTTGGTGCACCGGAAAATGCACGGATCTTTCTGACCCCTGACAAAGGCATACCGCTGCGGGTCTACCCGCGAGCACACTATCTCTTCTAGCTCGTTTCTATACACAGATCCGGCCGTTCTTCGACCGTAGAGATTTCCATCCAGCCGGAAACACATTTCTTCGAACCGATCCTTGTACCACTGCCGATCCGCTGGGTTGACTTCTTCGAGCCATTCGAGGAAGAGATCCCACCATTCGATGGGTGCTCGGACATAGACCGGTTTGCCTTGTGCTGCGCCCCGGTCCCTTCCTATGAGGAAGGCTGCGACTATGTCTAAGCTCCTCGTGTAGAACTTGTTCATGAGGGCATATACTTCTAAGACATTGTGAGACTCAGGAGTTGGAGTTGGCACGAAAACATCCAGCTCAGCCTCTTGCTCTTGGGTGTATCGCGCCTTGACGTCTGCGCATGTGAAGCGCGATTTGTAAGTCCCTCGTGAACACTTGTCTACCCATTTGTGACCAAAAAGCTGCGATCCCTGGGGTATGTCTTTTCTGTGGATGGGAGTGAACGCTCCTCGCTCCCACAGCTTTCGCAGTTGTGCCTTTCGGGCTTTGGATACCTCCTCAGGATCGAGCATCTGATCAACGAATTCTGTCACATTTGAAATTCGCTGGATCGCTGTTGGGTTGTTCGGTTCTTCTGAGTTTCCCCATTGCTGGATTTTCTCCCAGATCTCTTTGGTTGTCAAGTGCTGCAAGATCCCTGCTTGCCGGGGCTGCTTTGCATCAGCTTCGCCGGTCTTCAGTTCTCCCGGATCAGCCCTCTCTCGTTTCCCTCCTGCCCCCAATCCAGATGGACTCATGGGTTCATTGGGAAGACTTTGCAAGTTTGAGGACCATCCCGCTCCCCGAAAGGGCGGTGGAGACCCGCTCGGCCCGTGCTCGGGCGGCGGAGGATCTGCAATCTCGGATTCCGCTGGCGTTGTTGGAACGGGACTGACGTCTGCGGGGCCACCCGCTAGATCTAGAAATTCCTCCGCATCCTGCATCGGTTCCAGCTCTTCCTCTAGCTGTGCCACGGCTTGTACCACGAGGGCGTCGTGGTCGACGTTGTGTCCGTCCACTGCCAGCGCCGGATGCTCCCGATCTGCTGCTTCTTCTCGCTCGGGGCTACCCGATGCGGCTGGTGCTGGAAAGGCGATTGGCTGAGACAACTCACGAGTGATCTTATGTCTCACACCATCTCTCGGCTGCCAAGGGGTTCCCTTCATGGCTGCCATCAGCTCTGAGCTGATCTGTCCCTCCTTGGGCAGTCGCCTTATGGACCGCACAGCGATTGCACCTGACGCTGTGCCAAGCACATTGCTGTCGTCCCTGTCCAGCTTTCCAAGCCACACTCCTTTGATCCATCGGCGTTAAGCACTATTTCTCCCAATGTGGCTACAGGATGGTTGTAGTCACCTCCTGTGACCAGCTTGTATGGCGTCATGCCATCTCTGCTGCGTGTGTGGTATCTGGCTATGAGCCACGCCGCGTGGCGCACAAGCCATGGCGTGAGGTTGCTGCTCACGTCCAGCTCAGGATACCTCTGCCTGACATCTAACCACAGAGTCCGGATTTGCGAAGCTGCGAATCCGTTCATCGACTCCACAGTTCCTTGGCTCTGGTGTTGCTTCGGCGGAGCTTCCCGCACAGAGACCTTGGATGCACCCACATGGCGTTGGATGCTATTTGCCAGGGCTCTTATGGCGGGCTCGCCATCGTGCTGGAGGATGATCTTGTCATACCTCAAGTTCTTGAAGTAGAGGTCGATGTTCTGCAGGCAGTATTTTGACTGAGCCACCTCCACAGACTTGTTGGGGAGTTGAAGTGTCAATGGCCATCCGGTGCCGGTATCGGTCAAACACAAGATGGTCACAAGACGAGATTCGTCTTCTACCTCTTCTTCCCGTTCTGGAGACAGAAAGAAGTAATCCATTTGGACCACCGAGATACCCTGATCTCGTTCTGTCGACTGGTCTCGCTTGTGTTGGTCTTGGCGGGATTTCCCGCTCACACACTCCTCGCACCATGGCGCGAATGGCAGGTGAGTTAACCGATGCTGCTGTCGCTGTTCTTCTGTGGGGCTTTCCGGTTGAGGTAGCCCTCTTGGTTCAGGCGGCTCCGGCTCGTCTGCCGCTTCCTCCAAGTCGGCCAGCAGGCCGGGATCTTCCGCCTGCATAGCGGCGTCCGCTTCTTGCTGGGCGAACTCTCGCACAGCGTCGGCTTCCTCATCTTCCTGGAGTGCATGGCGGTGAACTGCCATTGCTTCTTCATCCTCGGGGTTGATGGCTGCGACCTTCACCTGGCGCTTTCCGCCATCCAGCTCTTCGTAGGGCAACAGGAACTGTCTCCCTTCTCGCCGGAACGTGGCGATGCTGCCATCTGCCCATTGGATGTAGCAGTTGTCAGTTTCGAAGTGGACGCTGGCTCCAACGTCCAGGGCTCGATTGACTGACAGGATGTTCTCATTCACACCTTCGACCACCTGAAAAGTGACCTGTGCCTCTTCCTGAAGCTGCTCTCCGAGTCGCAACTTGGGGCGGATCTCCCCGCACGCCTTCAGCGGTGTGTCATCTACTGTGTAGAGCTCCTCTGTGGCGCTTGGGTCGAGGTCTGCTGTCTGAAATGCCTCAGGGGTGCAGACCGAACAGCATGCTCCAGTGTCCACCAATAGCGTGCCTCTGCTCGCTACCCTGGCTATCTTGGGCGTGCTTCTCTGGAAAGCATGCAATGCCCATACTTTGCTTCCCGCAAGTGCCTTATGTGGGTTTTGAAGAAGCTTCCATTTCCTTCCAAGCTCCCTGGTTTCCCATGCATCGGCGGCATAGTCCCATTGCCAGGTGGACCTCAGAGTAAAATCTGAGTATTGAGGCCCGGGTGTGACATACCTCCTTTGGCTGCCAGCTTTCCCCCGTACCACGTACACCTTGGTGTCCGTGTCAAGGTCATGCCAGCCTGGTTTGTCTTTGCAGTCCGAAATGGCCTGCCACTTGGCCAAAATGGCCTGTTCTGCCAAAATGGCATTTTGCTGGTGTTGGCTGACTACTGTGCTGCCAGCCGTTTGGGTTGCCAAAATGGCTTGAGGTGAAACTGATTCCACGCGGTGCTGCCCGCTGTGGCCGGGCTTTACCATGAGAAGTCGGTGTTCCCCGATCTTACTGACGTTCTTGTCTTTTCTGTACGACGTCGAAGACGAGGAAGGAAGGGTGATGACGCTGTTGTTGCCCCCAACCTGCGATGCCGAGGGACCAGCCGAGACAATGGAGGCATTGTCACCTTCATTCACGGCTGCTACTGCCTTCTTACCCTTTCCCTTTTCCTGACCTTTTGTGTTGAACCAGCACTTCTCAGTGGCATGGCCGGCCTTCCAGCAGATTGCACAGCGATCTTTGCTGTCTTGACCTTTTCCACCTTTGTCTTTCGAGTGGGTGTCTTTCCCTTTTCCTTTCTGATCCTTCCCTTTGCCCTTCTTGCCATCCTTTCCTTTGCCACCTTTATCCTTACCTTTTCCCTTGTGTTGGACGAGTCCAATCTCCATGGGATCACTGCGTGCGGTGCTACCCGCATACGCGGCCGATGGCTTCCATACCTGCTTGGCTTGCAAGTATGACACCACCACTTCGCGCACAGCTTGGTAGGTGATCAGCGTGGCTATGTGCATGGAAAGGTGCTGTTTCAGGGCATTTGGAGCTTCGGTCAGAACTACGGCACGTTTATCTTCATCACTTATTGCTTTCTGTGCGCCGCATTCGGCTTCGTACCTGTCTAAGTCGGCCTCCCACTCTTGGAGCGCCGCAGAAAATTCCGTCTCTTTTGATGGAAACTTCGGGCTAAGCAGCGAGCGTCTCCAGATCAGACTCTTCGAGTGGTTATCTGGGGCTAACTCTCGGTACAGAAGCCTCCAAAACTCAAAACCGTTCTGTTCTCGAATTCCACGGGCTATCTTCACAGCTACTGCTAACTCCTGGGTCCAGGAAGTCAGCATGGCAAAAAGCTGTCTGCCACGTGCCTTGCAGTCATCAGTCATATCTACAGGGTCCACAAACGTGGTGCTTTTGCGTGCTTCTTCCAAGTCTGTGGGAAACTCTTCATTGATCAGTGCTAGATAGGTTTCCACCTGAAAGGTGAAGCGTTCCCACTGCTCCCTGTCCTTTAAGGACTGAGGCTGTTTCACAGACTTGAGCACGTCTATATGACTGACAGGTTTACTGGTGCCGGCGGAGCTCCCCGCGCTCGGCTGGGGAACTGCGCCTGCTGCGCCTCCGTTCTGCAAGGATAGCTGCAATTGTCCCAACGCGACGTTGAGGCGTTGTTCCAGCTGCTCTTTCTCGAGCTGCAGCTGCGCATTCACCTGTTGTTGGGTCTGCTGAGCGGTAGTCAAGGCCTGAACCTGACTCGCTAGAGCCTCCATCTGCAGTTGGATCTGCGCGGCTTGCTGCTCCATCTTCTTCTCTGCAGTTCGGTGGCCTCTCGTCTACCACCTCGTAGTATTCAGTCTGGCTTTGGCTCAAAGCCCCTTGTATTTGTTCACACAAGTCAAGAGCTTTGTTGAACTCTTGCTTGACTGTTGGAGTGAGCTGGCTCGCACGCGCGGGGACTTCCGCTGCGTACAGCGGAGGTGCGGCCAACTTCTGCAGCGGCTCCTTGGAGCTGCTTGCTGACTCCACGTGTGGCTGTGGGATGTCAGCTGGATCCTTGCCCTGAAACACAGGGTCTGGAACGCAGATCTCAAAGCTCTCTTCACTTGAGATGTCAGCTTCCCAGTCAACCACTTCTATGCCTGCGTCTTGCAGGATTTCTATTGAGAGGCTTGGGGCTTCAGACGAATCAATCGCCTGCTTGGCTTCGTCCAAGTCCTTCTGAAGTCGGGCTCTTTTCCTTGCAGCCCTTGAGCTGGCCCTTTCAGCCTGTGGGACCAACTTCACCGGTGCGCGCTCGTCTGCTTCGAGCGCAGCGCGTCCCGGAGGCGGATCCACCCGCACTTCCCTCTTGGCCTCTTCCACCCTTAGGTTGGTCTGAGGCACGTCGGGTGCGTCGGGTGTTGACCCGATGTCCAGCGCCGAAGATGGCACTGACCCCGGCTCTGGTGCCGGTGGGTCTGGCTCAGCCGAAGGATCGGCTGGTGGATCGGCCGATGGGTCGGCCGGTGTTGGCTCAGCAGGTGGCGCGTCCGTGGACTGGCCTGGCCCTGCTGCTGCTGCGTCTGCCGCGTCCCGTGCGGCTCTTCGCTCTTGACCCCTTTGGATCCTGGCCTCTGTCCTGGCCACTGAGCGATGTCCTCGCCGATTCCTTTCTTGGGCGAATCGACTGCTTCGAGATCGATTCGTGTCTGGTCGGCTTCGTCCCCACCAACTATTGTCAGTGGTTGTCCCAGCGTCCCTTGTTGCAGGAGCTCTGGGTTCTTGCTGGGAGTAGTCTACCCAGCCACGGCTTGCCCAGTCCTGAGCTTGCCAGTCACGGTCGTCCCAAGGGGTCGACCTATTCCGGGATTCCCAGGTGTTGTCCTGAGAAGCCGTTTTGTTTGGACTCTCCTACGCAGCCTTGGCCACGTAGGCTTGTCCTCAGTTTGGGCGGGGCTGCCCGCGGCCTTGGCCGGCGGAGCTGCCCGCTCTTTGACCTGGAGCGGTGGGGCTACCCACGCAGCTCCGCTACCATGCGAAGGCAGAGATGGTAGTGGTCAGCGTATTGGGCTCTCACAAGTTACCTACCCCGCTAGTTAAACAAGCTGCCACACAGTGGCACCTTTTTCCTTCCTTGAGCGCACGGTTGTGCAAAAGGGGCTGCGGTCATGAGCTGTTGTCATGCCATGCCGTCTCTACCTAGTGAACTGCCTAGCTAACTACAGTAGCTACCTAATTCCTAGGTTTTACCCTTTGCAGTTTGCCACCGAATGACACTGCACCACAGATAGACAGGTAGACAGATAGACAGACAGACAGACAGACAGGCAGACAGATAGATAGATAGATAGACAGGTAGACAGCTAGACAGATAGACAGAAGAAAGAGAGAGAGAGAGAGAGGTAGAGAGGTAGATAGGTAGATAGGTAGATAGGTAGATAGGTAGATAGGTAGATAGGTAGATAGGTAGATAGGTAGGTAGATAGGTAGATAGGTAGATAGGTAATTAGATGAAAGAACCAAAAAAAAGAGAGATAGATAGCTAGATAGATAGATAGCTAGATACATAGATACATAGAAGATTGATAGGTAGGTAGATAGTCAGAGAAAAAGAGAGGCAGAGAGGAGACCTCAAGCACCTTTCGGTCCATCAGTGGATTCGCTTTGCCATCCCTGATTCACAACAACCAACCTCTCCTATAGGTTTCCTATTTTTGAAACTTCCGCCACCGCCTTGTGCGGTACTACTGGTATATTAGTACGAATATTACTACTCGGGGACCTTTACATAATAACCTTGGGGACCTTGAGAACATTTACGTGGAAAACTTGGGAACCTTGAGGGAACCTTTACAATACGACCTTGGGAACCTTGACAACGTTTACTTGGGAAACTTTGGAATCTTGAGGGAACCTTTACAATGCAACCTTGGAAAGCTTGAGGAAACCTTGACAATATAACCTTGGAACCCTTGAGAACCTTTACAATGTAACCTTGGGAACCTTGAGGGAACCTTACAATACAACCATGGGAACCTTGGAAAACTTGGGAACCTTCAGGGAACTTTGAGGAAACCTTGAAGGAACCTTGAGGGTACCCTTTGGGAACCTTGAGGGAACTTTGAGGGAACCTTGACAATCTAACCTTGGGAATCTTATAAAAACCTTTACAATGTCACCTTGGGAACCTGGACAACGTTTACTTGGGAACCTTTATATAATGATCTTGGGAACCTTGACAACCTTTACTTGGAAAACTTGGGAACCTTGCAGGGAACCTTGAAGGAACCTTGAGGGAACCTTTTGGGAACCTTTTGGGAACCTTTTGGGACCTGTTGGGAACCTTGAGGGAACCTTGAGGGAACCTTGGGAAACCTTTACTTGGGAACCTTTACTTGGGAACCTTTACTTGGGAACCTTTACTTGGGAATACTTGGGGACCTTGGGGGAATCGGTTTTGGAGCTGCTCCGGTCTGCTCCGAAACCTTTGCTATGGCTGAAGGCCCCAAAGCTTCTGCTGTTGGGGAAAAAATCCAATGCGTGAGTGTTTTTTGAGTGTTTTTTCGGGTTGATTTGTATCAGTGTGGACGGGGAGGGGAAGGCTGAAATTAAAATGTAGAAACCCACACGAGCAGAAAATACACCACGCTGAATACGAATTTTGACTGGACAGCAAAGAACCTCACAGATCACATTCCAACCGCATAATAACGGAATGACATCTGTCGCACCTTCCTATACAAAGCATTCGCTATGATTCCAGCTACATGATTGCCATCACCACTGCTCCGACAAATTTGTTGTCCACCGGATGTTTCAACCACTACTTCCTGCAGTTCACGCCAAGAGCAACATGTCAAATTATTTTTTCATATCTTAATTGTGGGGAAAGGATTAAAAAGAATCGCACATGGCACGGACAGAACAAGGGCACGGGCACCCATGTCATTCCAAAAAATTGACCACGCACTGAGCCAGTTGAAACTCGAACTGGGCTAGAAGCGGGAGGCAAAAAGGTCCGAGAGGAACGGATAGGTGGGTGTGCGTATGTGGAAGCGGAAACGGCTGAGTGTCTTTGGGGTTCTCACAACGCGACCCGGTCCAGAAATTGTGTTTGTTCAGTTTCTGCCCCCACCGTGCTGGCACATTTTTTTACGAATTCAAAAAATGTTTTTCTTAATTTTACTTTGTGTTGCGCTCGTTTGAGTCAAAGTCTGACACAATTTGCTATCCTCTCAAGACATGGAGGTGCCAAAATGGCGCTACAAGATCGTAAATTCATGCACCAACGTGCTGCGATGAGAATGCAAACTTGAATTTTGAGTTGCTGCAGACCACTGTAGCCAATTAGCAGTATGTCTGCGGACTCTAGGTTCTGTCGTCCCATTTCCTGGAAGGGCCCCCCTTGACTTCCTCCGTGGCAAAATGCGAAAGTGAGTTCCCAGTGTTCCAGCCAATGCGGCTTTGGATGTCCAAACATGTTGTGAACAAAATCATTGCGCAACATCATATTGTCCTCCAGCAACAACATCACAGCGCCTGCCAGCAACTCAAACAGCGCAATGTCATACTCAACATGTTTCGGCAGCCTTTGCGGAGTTTCGTTTTTAGAGCAGGGAACAATTTTGGTGATTTGTGGTGGTATGCAATTTCCGTCTTCAAATGCGCGCGGGCCTTTGGGGATTTCAGTGTGCGATGCTGACCCATTTCGCAATGTGTTTGATGCCACAGGCGTCGCGTATGAGGAAGAAATCCTGTCCCCTCATACAGGACAAACCCAGCAAAACATTGATGTATTGTATAGTCCCAATTCTGCTGAAACCTGCTCAACCATCGTTTCCGGAGGGATGTTTAAAATTGCGGGGGGCATTAATCATGGTGCGCCATCATGCCCATCATGCGGTGCAACGCAGCTATGGTTGTTGCACCCACCTCAACCTTGGGCACGTTTGGCTCGAGTGCGTGTGCCCATTCACAACAGGAGATCACCATAATAGTCCGCAGCTAATATGTTTGCCCAGACACGTGTTTCTTTATCTGAAACACCCGTCTATGTGGCACAGGTTTTGCACTCACATTTCCTTCCATGGAGGTGTGCTGAATATTTTCCCTTTTTTCCCCGCACGTTTCATTTGCGGATGGTCACTGGGTCGTATCAACTGATTGGTTTTGTCCTGGACCGTCTCCAAGCGTAGGGAAAATCCAAATTTTTTACGGGGGGAGGCTAGCCGCGGGTGGGCTGTTTGGGTCAAGATGTCGCTGAGCAAGGGGGTGTCCCCGTCTTCCACTTGAAAGGAACCTTTGCGAAAATCATCTGCCATCGCGACATGGATGCTTTGCCACCCTGGTTGCTGCAGCCGCAAAAATGCAAGCGAAAAGTCCCAGGATAATAGCGGATACCCAAAAAAAAAACGGAAGCGCATTGATGTGTTCGACGGACGCCTTGCCGCAGGCTGCCACTAGAATGCAGCGAATCGAGGAGTTGTGCCCCAAAAAGCGAGCAGAGCAACCACGGGGTATACTGTCTGTACTTGGGGACCGCGACCCTGCAAAACATCCGGTGAGCGACTTGAAACGTGTAAAGACGAAGATTTCGTTGGCTCCTTCATGGTTAGTTGACTGAACCACCTCATTGGGATTTTCGGATAGTTCCAGCATTGCAACAATGGGAACTCCCTGCAAATGCCTACGGATTGAATCGGTTCAACCAAAACTATATTTTTTTTAACTGTCATTCAGCACATCCTAATACGTAGGGTCTGGTCAATGCAAACGAACTCAACAACGCATTGCAATGGATCCTGTCGAACGCAATGAAACCAATAACCAAATTACACCTTACAGTTTTGAAGATACGCAAACGCAGATGCAACTCAAATGATGATGCTGAGCTGCAACCCTTCTTCAGAAAACATGTGTTCTGGCAAACCCAGATTGCCCTTTTGCAAGCGTTTTGCCAAGTACAAGTTAGCTTGTGGGGTTTTGCGGCACAAAGTTCAAAATACTTTTGGAACCGATGTTGTTTCATTGTCCGGTTATGCTCACGAACCGCTGCTTTGTATGCCTCGCGCGGCATAGCGTCCCGGCATGATTGCTTGGGACCTCGATTGCCATTGTTTTTCCCCGATTCGCATTACACGTTCGCGATCTTAGACGTGACGGATCCCGGTTTTCGCCGATGCGCCATTCCCAGCGGGGATGCCCGCGTGGGAGACGGAAGGGCCTACTGACGTGGGAGCAGTGGACATGTTTTTGTCGCTGATGGATTGGATGTTCCCCCCGACCTTTACCAGACGTGCAATCCTTGCTTTGTTTCCCTTGACCCTTCGCGTTGTACCAGCATTCTTGTGTGGAATGGTTTGGCCAGCAGATTGCGCACTTTTCCCTTTCTTCGTTTTTCCCTGTGTTTTTGCCGCGTTCGCCTTTTTCGTTCTTTTTGCCGTGGCCTTTTCTTTTGCCTTCTCCTTTCTTCCCTTTCTCCTGTTTTCCTTTTCCTTTGCCTTTCTTGTCATAGATTTGTCGACGTTCATCGCATCTGGATCCCTCGCACGCGCGGTGTGTCCCGCAGCGTAAGTAGCTGTTGGTATCCAGACCCTCTTGGCCGGGAGGTAGCTTACCACTACTGCGCACACTTGCTCATAAGTTGTGAGCGTTGCCGCGTGCATCGCCAAATGCTGTTTCAGGGTTTTTCGTCCGCTATGGCGCGTTCGGCTCCGAATTCGGCGGCATAGCAAGCGACATCATTTTCCCATTCTTGAAGCACTGCGCTGAAATCTGCCTCGCGTGTTGGAAATTTTGGGGACAACAACGTTCTGCGCCAGATGAGGGATTTGTTTGTTTGTTCAGGGTGGTACTCTCGCCAAAGAAGACGCCAAAGTTCAAACCCATTTTGTCGCTGAATTCCCTGGGCAATTTTCACCGCACTCGGGGCATCTTGCGTCCATGAAGTTATCAAACACCAAAAAAAAATGGATAACATCCGCTAATCAAAAACCATGCGTTCCATAGCACAAGGTTTTTGTGACCGACGGGTTTCATCTAGATATTCTGGATACCGGACATCCATCAAAGCTAGAAAAGTTTCAACGTGAAACACAAACCATTCCCAATCAGCCGCCCCTTTTTCACTAAGTGATTTTGGTGGCCTCACTACTTGTTTGAGAAGATCTACTCCTCGAAAAGGGTGAGACTCTGCTACAGCAGGCTGACTAACGGCAGGTTGACGTTGCGGTCGCTGCGGCTACCGCTTGCACGCTGAGTTGGTGCTGCAAAGGGTTGCTACTGTTGCTTCGAGTTCAGCTTGCCGGTTTTGAGCTGCTTGAAGCATGTTTGCCATTTGCGTTTGATGCTGCTGCATCTGTTGCAATTGCTCTATGAGCTGCGGTGCGGTCATCCCGACCGGTTGGTGTTGGGCCGATGCCGGCCCGCTGGATGGCTGTGATTGCTCCATTGTTCCCGTCTTCAGGTTGGTGGGTCACGCCTCCTTCGATCAGTGCCAATGCCCGTTCGTAGTATGCTGCACCGAAGCGTGGGGATGGTTCTTCGACGTCCTCCTCCCCGCCGGGTTTCGCAGTTGTATGGGCGGGGCTGTCCGCTCTCTCGGCGGGGTGTGTGACAGCAGGGTCGGGGACAGTTGTTTGTTCCTGTTCCTCCTCCTCGGCCGGCAGTGCTTGGACGATTTCGGGCTCTTCATCCGACCAGGCCTGCTTTCAAGAGATGGGGATGAACATGTTCTACGGCCTACCTCCTCACTCTCTTCTCCTGTTTGGGGTTCAAGGGCGGCTGCTTGTCGTCTAGTTTGTGCTCGTTGTTGTCGCTCAGCTTGCTTTTGCGCGCTGTGCGTGCCTCGCCTGTTCCTAGGTTTCGGCTTTGGGGTTGGTGTGGTGTAACCGCTGGCACCGGCACGCCAGTCAGCCCACGTGTTGCTGGACCAGTCTGTCGCTGTCCAGGTTTGGTTGTCTTGCCAGTCAAATGTGTGCCACTGACCAGAAGAACGGTTTTGCCACCAACCATTGTTGTAGTGGGACGTGGCGGGGCGTCCCTGGAGCCTGTCAGTGCTACCCGCTCAGCGCTCCGCTACCATGCGAAAACGGAAGTTCACAGGCAGCTAGCGTATTGGGTTCTACTTTTTCACCTTTGAGTTCAATCCTGGCTGCAGGCATATACACAAGTTGGCTCAAACCCCTAAGTCTTAACCAAAAACTGTACAAGTGACACATGGTAATTACTAGTGACACGTGTGCGGGATTCACATTATTCCTGGTCACATGTTGGTTTCACGCTAAAAAAAAAAGTAAGTCCGCCCACACCGCTTTGGCGGTGAAGGCGTGCTTATTGGGGGGCAACAGCAACACTAAATGCTCAATGACATTTGTTAATATAGCAGTCGCTATATCAGCTTTAGCTGGGGGGGGAGGGGGGCCAAAAACGGTTTCGCACCGAGACCAGACCCCAAAAACGGTTTCGCACCGAGACCAGAATACGGTGGTGTTTTCGACATTTTTCGAGGATTTTTGGGTGTCTGAGCGCAAGAGGGTATTGAAATGGAATTTTGGGTCATTTTGGTAGCTTTCCGGCAATGGAAAAACGGCCAAAAATGAAAAAAACATTGTACATAGCAAGATTTTGCAGGGTTTTTGGATGCCAGAGCATTGAAAACACTGCAAAAACAAGTGTTTTGGACTGACGTTATAGCAAAAAACGTGTAAATTACCGTATGCTTGACTGGAAACATTACAAAAACACTGTCAAAAGCAATGTTTTGGAAGGATTTACTGCCTTTATGGCAAAAAACGTGTAAATTACCGTCTGTTTGACTGGAAACATTGGAAAAACACTGTCAAAAACAATGTTTTGGAAGGATTTCTTATTTGAAGAGCCCCCACGGGGGAAAACCACCCTTAGCCCCTCTCACGGACCGAAATAAACCTGCGGTGTGGGCGGCCACCCCACGCGAAGCGGGGTGAATATCCGTGATAAACACGTTAGCCAATCAGGAGAACCATCCATGACTCTGATGTGGGGGATCCATGCTAAGGTAAAACAAAAAAGGTGTGAGTCACCCGAAGTCCACCAACAGGTTGCTGCCATTTGAACCATATCTTCCGATAGACATATGGTAGCTAAGTGACGATCTCCCAAAATTCACGGAAATCTGGAATTCAATTGAATATAATTAAACCCACTCTCATTTTGGACGGAATCGTCTGCTTTCAATTTCGCATCAAATAAACGCGTTCCTATTTTCAGTTCAAAACGGAACAAGACATTATTGTTTGACCAGGTTAGAGGCAGACCGGTTTCCAAATAAACAATTTTTTTTTGCCACACTTCGGCGCACAGCCTTCCGCGGACGCTAAAATTTTTTGTTGCGCCACAAACATTATCAATAAGAGGTCGGTTACGGGCTCTGCGGGCCTGACAAGCCCTACGGGCCTTGCCGGCCCTGCCGGCCTTTGCGAGCCGTACACGCCCCTTCCCCCACGGGCCCCGTAAAAGCACTTCACCTACCGGCTTCACGGGGCCTACGAGCTCTACGGGTTTTACGGGTTCTGCGGGCTACGGGTTCTATGAGTTCCACAGGCTCACGGGTGCTGTGGGGTGTTGCATTGAATGACCTGGTTTTGGGATGGAATGGGGTGGGGGATCAGCACTAACGTTCTTGATCGAACCTCTCACGTCGTGGAATTTTACCTTGAAGGTCTTGGTTTCGGGTGGGTTGTCGTTGTGGTTTTTGTTTTTATTTTGTTTTTGTTTGTGTTGTTGTTGTTGTTGTTGCTGTTGTTGCTGTTGTTGTTGTTGGTGTTGTTGTTGTTGTTGTTGTTGTTGTTTTTGTTTTTGTTCTTGTTTTTGTTCTTGTTCTGGTTGTTTTTGTTCTTGTTTTTTTTGTTCTTGTTTTTCTTGTTTTTGTTCTTGTTTTTCTTGTTTTTGTTTTTCTTGTTCTTCTTGTTCTTCTTGTTTTTGTTTTTCTTGTTCTTCTTGTTCTTGTTCTTGTTCTTGTTTTTGTTCTTGTTTTTGTTCTTGTTCATGTTGTTGTTGTTGTTTCTGTTGTTTCTGTTGTTTCTGTTGTTTCTGTTGTTTCTGTTGTTTCTATTTTTTTTGTTGCCCTTGTTCTTGTTGCCCTTGTTCTTGTTGCCCTTGTTCTTGTTGCCCTTGTTCTTGTTGCCAGTGTTCTTGCTGTTGAGCATGCAACTCTGAAAGTAGGACGGGGGGCCGAAGCCTGGGGGAGGAGGGAACCCTCAAGTGGAGAATCCAGACTAAACGGGCCCAAATTTCTGCAATTGCACTGCTCCCAGCCTGAAAGCAAGGGAGAACTCAGGTAACTTACAGACTTACAGCTACCTTTCCAGACGTCAACCCGTTTACAGTTTTTTTGGGGTATCCGCCATCATCCTGTGATTTCTCGTTTGCACTTTTTCGGGTTGCAGCGGCCAAGATAGCAAAGCATCCATTTACAATCCCGTCGTGTCGTGCAAATATCGCCCTGGAATTGCTTGGACTCCATCCGTGTCCCAGGAACCAAAGATGTGTCGGGCACCATTCAAATTTCAAGATCGTTGTCCAAACGGGCAATTCAAAACAACATGAAGGTAATGCGCACGACCGTTGCCAGAAGTGAAAAAAAACATTGGCGAAACCTACACAAATGGTGCAGAATGGCAAATGATTTTTCAAAATGTCCCCTGTGGAGGACGGGGACACCCCCGCTCAACGACATTGTTACCCGTTTCCACCCGTAAAATAAGGTTTGGAAGAGACGGCCCAGTGTAAAAACAATTAGATCAGATAAGAGATGGTTCCAAACGACCCAGTGACCATCTGCAAACAAAAAAACACGCAGGTAAAAAAAAGGCAATTTACAGCACACCCCCATGGAAGGAAATGTGAGTTCAAAGTTTGCGCCACATCCACACGTGTCAGGGCAAAAATTATAGTTTTGAATTGGCACGGGCACTCCAGCCACAAGTGTCCAAGGTTGAGATGAACGCAACCAACATGGTTGCGTTGCACAGCATGATGGGCATGATGGCGCAACATGATTTTTGAAAAATCGCACATGGCACGGAACGAACAAGGGCACCCATGTTATTCCAAAAATTTGATCACGCACTGCGCCAGTTGAAACTTAACAATTTTGAGAATAAATTGATCATATATACAAAGCATGTGGCCGAGATCGGTAGGTGTGCGGATGTGGAAGCGGAAACGGTTGAGAACCTCCAACCTGAAGGTTGCAGAACGACAAACCTCAAACATTTTCTGACCTAGACGGGCAACGAACGCGAAGCGTTTTATAATTACACTCCAGGGAGGGACAGTTGCATTTGGGGCCATCGGTTTTGGCAACAATATCCACCATCAATACTACCAGGCAAACTACGAAGAAAACAACTGTCAAGATTTGTCAAACAGACATGGAAACACAAGAAATTAAACGTCAGAACAAATGTACTGCGGAATCATGCGGTGGATCCAAAATTGCAAAGAGTCAGCCGGAGATGCGCAAGCTTTGTTTTGAACCGCAGGGCCTAAGGTAAGAACATGTGGTTCACATGCTCAACTGTCACATGGTATTCATGTGAGTGAACTGCCAACTGCTAAAGTTCTGTGACTTCTCTGTTTTGTGCGTGTCATCCTGGTGCAGGTGGCCATGTATACATCCATGAGCATGATCAGAAATTCTTTGCACTCCTCCTTGGGGAGGTGAAGTTTCAACTCAGCTCACCATCCATAGATTTTCTGCTACACGGCCAGCTGCACTTTTCCAAACAACGCACGTATGTAAATTCTCACATTGCTTTGTCATTTCCTTTGGAAAATCCTCGGTTGTAGTGTGCAAAATGCACTGCAGAGCATTATAGGGAGTAGCTCTGATTCCCCTCCTCTCTCCTTTCTTTCATCCAAACTTCAAACTGAATTTCGATAGCTTGCTGCATATTCCAAGTAGACATCAGCTAAGGCTATGTTGCCACGTCTCCTGACCCGATTTGACAGCTGTTGCATTCTATCGGCACACTGGAGGTACATTACACGTCTTTGGTCTGGAAGGCGCAAGTCACCATTATTCAAATGGTCCAGCACCATGAGAATTGTCTGCTGGATCTCGGCGCCATCACTGTAATGTCCACCAACCAAAGCTTCATCAAGCTGTCGTCTCAAGTCATCAAGAGTGGCTGTCAGTTCACCTCGTCTGGTTTCCATGTTGCGTTCTGGATTGAACTCTCTTGTAATGATTTCATCGTCTGTGCGATTTTCACTTTCTCCATTTTCATTTTCATTTTCATCAACTTCCATTTCATGCTGCTGTGATTCCTCCATTGTAGGTGGGTCTGTGTCCTCACCTCCTCTGACAAACGCCCTTGATTGAGCTCGAATGGCTCTCAGGTATTGGCTGGCCCCCATGGTGTTCAGGGCCATCATGTTTCCACGTTCCTGAGTGAACATACTGCTACGTTCTCGTGCTGTGAGATCGTGATATCTCACAAAACCTCCAATCTCAATGATGGCAAAGTGAAGGCCATCCTGTCGATCACTCACCATTTCCAGCTGATTCTGTGTTTCAATCACCTGGTTTGAAAGCATAGCCACGCGTTGGCTCACATCACCAACTTGTAACATCAGGCCATCCAATCTTGATTGTATGGCGGGCACCTGTTGCATGTGCTCACCAATGACCGTATCAGCCTCGGCAACTTGGACGCTCAAGTGGTAGAGGTCATGGAGCAATTGCTTGACATACCTGCGCACCACAAAGCATCCAACTGCAAATGCAATCAAAATGACAACCAAGATCGCAATGCCAAGCTTGAACCACCATTCATTGGCTGAAAGGCTTGGGCTGGAACAAGTCTCATCCCCTTGTCCCATTGCACGTGTAGGCTCAAGGCCCATAACTGCAATTACCCGTGCCACCACACGCGCAAGTTGCATGACATTTCTTCCACCAGCTCTGTTGTTTGCTTCATTGAACTCCTCCTCACCAACACGCTGGGAATCCTGCGTGAACATTCCAAGTTGATGTAGAAGCAGTTTGAGGCGTCTGGCACTGAGAACCTTTGTGCCAACATCTGAAACATTCCAGACTGTAGAGATTTGGCAAAGGCTGACCATCTTGTCCTGGACTTGTTGTTGGATCCAGAGAACCTTTGCACTAAGATGCTTGATCTTTCCAATCCCTTGACGCTGGGCAAGTTGTCGAGCGCTGCTGCTGTCAGTCAGTAGATAGTGTTCCACTGTTGCTTTCACCAAAAACTCAATGCAACGCTTCAAGAAGATTCCGTCGGCCAAGGTTGATACCATGCCATGTAATTCAGCTTCACAAGAGCTTAAGCTGATAACGCGCTGCGTTCTGCTTGAGCTGTACATGTAACATCCACATAAAAGATGGCATCCAGCTGAAGTTGAGCGGCGGTGCTCCTGATTGGTGCTCCAGTCGCTGTCACTGAATGACTCCAAAATCCAGTGGTGTTCAGCTGATTGCTTCACCTGGCCACTCCCACCAATGGGTTGCTCCAACACAACCATATAGTCTCTGCTGACCTTCAGGTACCCAATGAGGCGTTTCAGGCACTGAAGTGAGTTGATGGTGGGTCGGCTCATCTTTGATGCCAACTCCTTCACTGGAAAGACAATGTCTGGCCTGTCACGGCTCAGATACAAGCAGACACCAACGCACATCCTGTAAAAGCTGCCATCAGCACTTGAAAGCTCAGCTGAAACATCTTCTCGTTGCAAACTGTTGTCACCTGGAACAGTGTGGCATCTGACACGTCCATACTTCTCTTCAAACTTGGTCACCAAAGCATCGATGTTTGTTCCAGGGATCAAGGCCAAACCATTCTCCAAACGCTGAATCTTTCTTTTCAAAAAGCTGATTTCACTTCCAACTTCTTCCAACATGCTGTAGCTCACAGTGAAAGACTTCTTGAACGTTGGGAGGAAAACATCATTCCAAAACTGTCGAGAGCCGCAGTAGAGGATGTCATCCACATGAGTGAGCAAGCAAAAGTTGTTGCCTCGACACAAGCATGGTTGTTCCAAGCACCCTTCCACATTGAAAGAATCGTCCAACCATTTGCGCAAGTGCCAGTACCAACTTCGAGCACCTTGCCTTTGACCTGGAAGGTTCCTCAGGACGATGTAGTTTTCACTTCCAACTCGAATCTTCAGAACTTCAGGTTGGGGCACCATGAGAAAGGCGTCCTTGACGTCCAAGGTTGCTAGAAGCCACTCACAACCTGAATCTGTTCCTTTGCTGGCCTCAAAGTCGGCTGCTTTCTGAAGCCAAAGAACTGGAAGGATGTTCAGAACATGTGTCGAGCTTGCTGGAGCAAAGGTGTCTTCACGGTGTTCCAAGAAGGCATATTCTCGGGCAACACACCTGCTCCTCCTTAACCAGCGTTTTCTTGTTGGCTCATTGTTGTTGGGGCCACTGTAGTCCTTCAGGCGCCAATCATACACGAATCGTGTTGTGAGTCTGGATTCAACTTTTGCTCCATACTCAGCTTCAGGCATTAGAACACCCATGTTGCACAACCTTTGGATTTCTATCTTGTCAGCTAGTTGGTCAATCCAATTGGCAGGTGTCGGGGGCTGCACTGTGATGTCCCCATCATACCAAAGTGCTTCTGGCATGCCACTGGCTGTCACCTTGTCCTCGTCCATCCAAGGGTCTCCATAATCACAGTGGTCATCCAGTTGTGGATCTTCATTGTAGCTGTCCATGGTGTAGAACTCATCATCAGCTATTTTCACCACACGCACCATGGCATCACGTTCTTCTGAAAGCCTTGTCAACCTGGCTTTCTTGTGGGGCTCCTCCTTGAACCTCTTTGGAGAGTGCTCCTCCTCAACTTCAGCATCATGTACCCTTGTCGTGGGTGTCGCACGTGGAGATGGTGGCGTCGAAGGCGCTGCCAAGAGATCAAATGGAGTGCTGGGTGCATCCAAACGCAAACTTGGATTGGGCACTCCCACAACATCATCATCATTTGCTGCAACTGCAGGTGGGACATCAGCATGTCCAGTGGCTGGTCCTCCAGTGACCTGAATTGGCTCATCTTCTCCTTCTCCCCAAATATCTGTTGGATTTGGGTAAGTGCCGGTGGGTGGCAACTCAATGAGCTCTTCCTCAACCTTCTCAGGGCGATCCCAAAGTGCCATCTTTGTTGACTCAAGCTCTTCACGTTTCTCCTCTTTGGCTTTCTCAATCACTGCTGCTCCATCTTCATCGTAAAACGCTGAAGGCTCGATTGCACCTTGGGGCTGGTTGAAGCTCGCACCAACTGCAGATCTGTTTGCCTTTGTAGGCACAACACGCCCTCCAAAGCCGCTTTTGTAGTCAAAGGAGCTGCACTTGAAGTTGACATAGAATGCCAAGTGTCCACGCCAGTCAGTCTGAATCCTTCGAATGGATTTCACCAAAACCAAATTGACACCATTGTAAAGGATGAAGGAATCCTGGGGATCCACTTTGCCCAGAAAAATCATCCTGGACCATCGTGCTGAACCTTTGTTGTTGCTCTTGCTGTAACCATAGACAGGCTCACCAAACTGGCATATGCCTCCACGGTAGGGCTTGTTGGTGATGAGCTCGAAGCTGGTCACACCTTTGTTTGCATTGAACCTGTTCATCAACCAACAACTGTGACGCAAAGCCCATGTCCACAAAGGATTGGATGTAGAAAACTCCATTCCAATTTTCTGGCCAAGTGCATGCATCAGACTTCCAGCTAAAGGTCTGATGCGGCCAATTGCATTCTCCACCAAACTGTTCCCATGGCTGTATGCAGGAGGTGTATTGGCCCTTGTGGGCAATCCCATCGCAAGCCTTGTATTCACGGCCATTCTCAACAAAGTCCTCATGGTGGGTTCATTGTCACACATAAACTCAAGTTGACTGTGGCCAAGCAATTGCGCAAAGGAGATGAGCTCTCGTGTCATGAGTTCAAATTGGTCCTTGCTTTTGACAGGGGTGCAGTGAACATACCCTGTTTGAGAGCACACCATCACCAATGCTGTAAGAGGCTTGGCACGAGCAGGGTCAATTCCATCAGGAACTGCTCGAGTGTGACAAAAATCAAATGAAATTGTAGGCACACCTGAACGCCTTGCACTTCCATCCACCATGTGTCGGTCTTGACGACTGCGATGGCAAACACAGCTAGGACACCAATCTGCAAACGGCAAATGAGTTAGAGCATGTTGTTGTTGCTCCTTTTCAGAAGGTGGCACTGCCAACTTTGGTGCCTGAGGCTCACGCACATCTTCTCGTTGGGCTTGATTTGCAGCTGCTGTGATGATCTCCAGTTCTTGTTGTTTCTGATAGTTTGCCAAGCGTGTGAAGCATTTCTGTTTGCTACCAGAAGTGGAAAGGTTGTAAAACGTCAATCCAGCTCGAAGTGTTGCAAGAGTGCTGTCCATTGTCAACTCAACACCATTCACTACCAGCTTGTCATCACGCAAGGGTTCAACTAAAATTTTCTCTTGGATCTCCACACCTGCTGCTGGATGATCTTCTCCACCTTCAATGTCAGCACCTTGAACTTCCATATCTTCAGGTGCAACAATTTCAACATCATCATCAGCTGAACCTGCTGCTGCTGGATTGAATTGCAAAACATCATCGTCTGCCCATACAAAACCAAGCACACGTGGGTCCTTCTCACCATCACTGATGAACGTAAGGACACTGCGTTCACCTTCAAAGTCATGAAATGGGGCTGCAAGGTCAACAAGAGTTGTAAGCTTCTCACACAGCTCCAAACAGTACCAGTCATTGCCGTCCTTGACAAGTGTTGTTCGAAAACGTTCACCATGCATGCCAGGAACCATCAAAGAAGGATCTTGAAAATGACTGGAGTAGTGTCGACCAATCCCCAAACCAAATTGATCCAAATGCCAACCAACTGCACCTTGCTCAATTGAAGGCAGGACTGAGGCTTTCACAGCTCGAATGGACGTTGGAACTTCAGGTTGAAGTTGAAGCTCTGCCCCAATTGCTCTAACCCATCCACGCACCACCATTGACTTGTTTTGTAGCTCAATTGGAATCTTTGTACCACTTGATGCATGATTGAGAGTCTGATCTATGCCATCAACTCCCCATCCGTTTTCCAAAAGTTTGCCAAAACAAATGATGGGCTGAGAAACACCTGGGCTCACGGCTCCACGTTCCCTGAATGTCACAAGACGTCCATGTTCATCCAGAAGCGCAATCTCAACATCACGCATGCCAGCTACAGGTATTTGTTTTCCCTGTGCATCATGTAGTTTCATGTTTCCAGTGCATGAAGGTTCACCAGCTGATGCAAAACACATTGGAAATACTGAGGCATCGGCTCCACTGTCCAGCAGAATGTTGTGCATAGCACTGTGGTCAGGAAGCTCTTGAACCACCGCACGCACTTCTGCAGTTGTATGTTCCAAATCCACAGCATCATCATCACCAATAAAATAGTGAATTGCACAAATGTTTGCATCTGGCGTCATTGGGCTCGAACGTAAATCAAAAACCAGTGAAGCATCATTGCCTGCATGAAACTCTTCAGCAATGCGTGCAACCTTGTATTGGGTTGCCTTAGGAGAGGACTGTGGCTGTTGTGACACCTGAGACTGTTGGCTACCTTGTACTTGCTGTTGCTGAGAAACGCTTGTAAGATGGCTCCATTCACCTGTGTTCACTGTAGAGGAAGGTGATGAGGTAGCTCCAGCCTGTGCAGAACGTACAGCATTCCAACAATCACGTGCAAAGTGTCCCAGGCCACCACATGAATAACAGTACTTCTCAGCACTGTTGCCTTTTCCTTTGCCCTTGTCATTGGGCGTCTTTCCTTTCGATTTTCCACCTTTGTCCCAAGACTTGGACTTTCCATCTTTTGACTTTCCAGGAGATTTTCCTCCTTTTCCTTTGCCTTTCTGAAAGCCCTTGTTCGACTTTCCTTTTCCCTTTTGACCCTTTCCTTTGTTCCATCCTCCTTTTCCTTCAACTCTGTCAATCTCCATCGGTTGGGCATCTGTTTCATGGCCGCCCATCCACTGAGACCACTTTGCCTGAGCGCGGTCCCATTTCAACACTTGCTCTCTCAAATCGCTGTACTTTGCATTGTCAGTCAAAGCCATATTGAGATGCGTCTTGAGCTGGCCTCCAATGCAACGCAATAGGATGGCACTGCGCAACTCATCATTGAGAGCCATACCGCTCTTTCTGGCCTCCTCATAGGCTTCCTCCAAAACCAAAAGTTGGGGAAGAAGAGGCTTCTGCATTCCAAAAGGCTGCCATGAAGTGATGGCAGTCAGCAAAGCCAAACCACGATTTTGAACTGGGGGACGTAGCGCCAAAATCAGTTGACGTAATGCCTCAAAACCATTGCCACTTGCAGTGGACTTGACAATGGCTAGGCACCTGTTCTTCATGAGGCTGGCCAAGAGGGAGTAGAGCTTGTTGCTCCTGTTCCTTGTTTCAACGCTAGCTGTATCCATTGGCAACTCAACAGAAGGATCGGCTGTAAGCTTCTTGAGCTCATCATCGTAGCCCTCATCTATTGCAACCAAATACTGATGTAGC
The DNA here is from genome assembly GCA_947184155.2 of Cladocopium goreaui. Classification (NCBI taxonomy): domain Eukaryota; class Dinophyceae; order Suessiales; family Symbiodiniaceae; genus Cladocopium; species Cladocopium goreaui. The sequence goes on along the minus strand of CAMXCT020004026.1, from coordinate 20,183 downwards.
TGCCATTGGTAATCCCTCCAAGCCTTGACATCGTCCTCCACAGACTTGCCCTCACCAAAAGTAGAGGGTTTATTCAGCAGTTTGGACCAATCCACGTTGGCCTTGACTCCACCTGATGATGCAGTTCCACCATTGCCTGCACCTGCACTGCCCATAGCGCTTGCTGATGCGCTGGCTGATGCTGCTGCACTCTGTGCTGCTGCAGCAGCTGCAGTAGTTGCCTCAGCAACTTGTAAGAGAGCCGCTTGAAATATGTTGGGGTCAAACTGACCTGCCGCCATCGGTGTATATATCCAAAAACCTGCACTGCAAACTGTATGTACCCACAACCAATAGATGAAAACCAGTCAGTTGAGATGTCCAGAAGCGCACAAACGTTTTGAATGTCCACCAGGCTGCAGTCACACCTGAATTGTAAAGGCACGTCCAAGTCTATGGCTTAACCAAGGTCGGAAACGTAAGCCCTGGGAAATCTCACAGCTGCTCCGCTACCATGCAAAGAGTCAGCCGGAGATGCGCAAGCTTTGTTTTGAACCGCAGGGCCTAAGGTAAGAACATGTGGTTCACATGCTCAACTGTCACATGGTATTCATGTGAGTGAACTGCCAACTGCTAAAGTTCTGTGACTTCTCTGTTTTGTGCGTGTCATCCTGGTGCAGGTGGCCATGTATACATCCATGAGCATGATCAGAAATTCTTTGCAAAAATTGCGAAGCGGGCAGCGACACTATTTTGAACCTCAGGGGCCTGAAGTATGCACATCAGTTTATGTGCTATGGATGAATCTTTGTACACTTCTCGTTTCGATTTGTGTGTGTCATCCACTGGCGTTTGTCTGGACTCAACCTGAATGCATACCTGCACAGCAATGTTTCCAGACTGTCTCTCAAGGTAAATGGTGAAGTGAAAATATTTCTCACTCCTCCTTGTATTGCTGTAGCCTTTAGCTCTGCAATACACATTTCCATTCTGCTTTACGCTCCTTCCCAGCTTTTGTATCTGAAAAGAAACTCTGCCAGAAAAATTTTGTCTCATCCATCTCGGTACATGTCAGCTACCATTTGGTAATGATCTGCACTTTCCCATCGGTTTTGCTCTGTCGCCTTTTTGTACATTTCTTCAAACATCTCGACCACCTTCTGCTTGCAGCGTTCAAGCATTGAACTCGTGTTCTCTGTTCTGACCTCCTCTAAGAAACCAAGAATCGTGTGTTGGATTTCATTGGCATCCCAGAGGTCACCATTCTGCAAACATTTCAAGTGCTCGGTCTTGAGAAATTCCACTATGTCTGTCACTGAGTCTGTTCCAGTTGAGACTTCCATTGGCACGTCATCGTCCATGGCTTCACTTTCATCTCCTTCTGGAGCACCAACATCTGTTTCATCTGCATTACCTTGGGGGGCAAAACGCTGTCTAACCAGTCTCATGTATTCCACCGATCCAAGTGTCCTTGCAGAAACCAGATTGGCTCTTTCCAGTGTTGTGAGGTGAACCCACTGTTCTCGGCTCAACCCACACCCATTTCTCAGAAATCCACCATGTTCCACCAGGCTATAGTGCAAACCTGATGCATAATCGTGCGTCATGGAAACCTCGTTGCTGGTTGATTCCACTCGGTCAGAAAGCATTGCATAGTCTTGTTCCATTTGAATCTGCATGCGCTCCAACTTCACAATTAAGTCATCGATGCGCTTCTCCTGCTTGGCGATGTATCCATCTTCATCACCAACTTGGTTCCAACAATGGTATAGGTCTGTGGACACTCTGCGCCATGCAAAATATCCAACTGTTGCAAGACCAATCCAAAGTATGAAAAGTCCAAACCACGCAAACCACAACCAAAAGTTTTCATTGCCACTTCCAGAAGCCTGAACCTGAAGACATACCTCCTCAGTGCTTGTTGCTTCTGCTCCAATGTTGAAAGTAGGCTCAAGGCCCCACATCAATGCCATACGCATGATAGCCTTCGTCATACGTTTCATTGATTGCTGTCCAACAATTCTTTCTTCAAACCTGTCAAACTCCTCCCGCCCTATCATACCCAACGTTTCGGGGTCACATGCTCCAACTTGATGAAGAAGAATGAGAAGTCTCTGCTTTGACAAGGGCTTTGTTCCTATGTCACTCACATTCCACTGGGTTGCAATTTGTCCCACTTGAACTTGCTTTTCCAAAACCAAAGTCTGCATCCACAAAATCTTTCCTGATAGGTGGCGGATTTTCCCCACTCCTTGACGTTCGATCAACTGTCTTGCAGCGGAATTGTCAACCCACTGCCACTGTTCGACCTGATCACCTGTGAGGAACTGCATGCACCTTTTCAGAAAGATTCCGTCTGAACAACCTGAAATCATTGAGTGGAGTTCTGACTCTGCTGAACTCAACGATACAACTCTTTGGGTTCGGCTTGAAGCGTATGCAAAATTGCCATTGATGAAGTGAACAGCGCAGCTTGTGCTCTTACGGTGTGCCTTATGCGCTGACCAGTCTGCGTCTGTGAAGGTCTCAACGTTCCAAAACTTTTCACCACCCTTTTTCCACTTACCAGCTCCAAACTCCGGCAAGGTGAGCTTCATGCCCATGTCACCTGTGGCCTTGAGGTAGCCTACAAGTTTTCTCATTTTCTGCAACGCACAAACGGTAGGGCATGACATGAATGATGAAAGTTCCTTCACACAGTACATCACATCAACACGGTCTCTTGCTGCATAAAGGAGTAGACCGATGATACTGCGATAGGCTTTGCTGTCACCTTCATTCAGCAACTGAGATTTGTCATCATTCTGAATTGAGTTGTCACATGGTATCTTTTGGTGTCGGGCCACATCAAAGAACTTCTCAAAGTACGCCACGATTTTGCCAGTTGTGGTGCCTGGCACAATCAACCACCCATCTTTCACTTTCAGCAACTGTCTCTTGAGAAAGAAAATCGAACTGCCATCATCTTTGATCTCACTGAAATTCACGTTGAACTTGCTTGTAACTGCCGGCAAAAATTTGTTCTCCCAGAAATCACGGCTGCCAGCAAAAAGAAGATCATCCACGTGAATCAAAAAGCAGTTGGAAACTCCTTCTGTTACGCATTTTGCAAGACAAGGCTGTTCCACGCACCAAGTACAGTTCAAAGTCTCACTGATGTATTTTCTGAAATACCAATACCATGCCTTTGCTCCAAGACGCTGGCCAGGAAGATTGCGTCGAATGACATACTGCTGGTTGTAAAGGGAAACCATCACCAGTCTTTCCTGTGGAACCTGAAGAAAGGCGTCCTTGATATCCAGGGCTGCCAAAACCACTTGGTATGGATTACCTTTGTCATTTCCCAAACCTTCAACGCTATCCAAACTGTCTGCCAACATCTTGAGGTACAGCATTGGGATGAGGTTTGTCGAATGGCATCCACTTGCAGGACTGTAGGTATCTGGTCTGCGGTCTGTTGCAAACTCCCTTGCTACAAAACGACTTCGTCTCATCCACATCTTGACTCCACTTGGATGTTCTTTTATCCTCCAGTCATACACAAAACGTGTTGTTAAAGTGCCTGAGATTTCATCTTGGCACTCCTCCTGTCTTTGAAGAACACCCATTGAAAGAAGGCGCTGAATTTCAACCTCGTCTGCCAGCTGATCCACCCATGTTTCTGGCGAGGGTGGCTGCTTTTCCAGAGAAGCTGTTGACCACAAGGCGTCTGGCACCTCTTTGAACTCGATTTTATCTTCATCCTCCCAAAACTCAACTTCTGGGATGTTTTCGTTGACATCAAGCTCATGCTCATAGTCGTCCATTGTTGCAAACTCCTCTTCACCAAACTTGACCATTCTGATCATTGACTCATGCTGTTCCCTGATTTGAGTGATTTTCTGCTTCTTCTGAGATTCCAGCTTGGCACGTTTAGACTCATGGTCCTCCAACTCTTCCATCTCATGAGTTCTCGTGGGATGCTGCTGCCGTGGTGTTGGGGGCAGCTGCAAAGGAATCACTGGGGGTGTCACTGGTGCTGACATGCCGGGATCTTGAGAAACATCAACTTGGTTTTCCATTGAAGGCAAAAAGGAAGCATCAGCATCATCAAAAACGCTTGTAACCTCAACTTCACCTGGTCTTTTTGGTCGGTTTTGCACTGGCTGTGAGAGCTCTGAGCCAGTTGCATGTTCTTTTGGAATTGAAGCATCTTGCAATCCTTCCATTGTCTCCACTTCAAACTTCTCAGGTTCTTTGGGATGGTCTTCTTGACCCATGGAAAAAGTCTCACGCTCTTCTGCCTTTTCCTCAATTTGTTTCTGTTTCACATCTTCTGCATCTTTGTCATGAAAAGAAGAGGGCAACACATTCCCTTGAGGGGCACTAAAGCTTGCAGGTTGGGCGGTAACAGCCCTTTTTGTAGGTACAACACGTCCTCCAAATCCTGCCTTGAACCTCCATGTCGGTGCATTGAAGTGTAAGAAGAAACCCAAGTGGCACTTCCAGTCAGTTGAGATACGCCTGATTGAGCGCGTCAGCATGACTGATTGTCCAGTGAAAACCACATATGTATCTTGAGCTTCAGTTTTCCCCAGCACAATGACTCGTTGCCACCTAGGATTGCCCTTCAAAGCTGTGTGTGTGTATGCAAATGCAGGTTCTGCAAACTCTGTCATCTTGCCTTTGTAGGTTTTGTGGTACACCAGCTCATAGGGCGTAACACCATGAACCACCGCAAAACGATTAAGAAGCCAGCTAGAGTGTCTCAAAGCCCAGAGACAAAGTCCATGGTTGGTGTTCAGCTGAATTGCAAGCTTCTCCTGGACGGAGTGCATCAGGGTTCCTGCCAGTCCACGCACACGATTCACTGTGTTTTCACAAAGACTGTTCCCATGATCATAAGCAGCTGGAGTTTTGCTGTGAGTCACCAAGCCCATCATCTGTCTTGCATGAACTGCACGTTTCTGAACTTGCATGATTGCTGGTTCATTGTCACACAAAAAGGTGCATTCACTGTGGCCAAGGACTTGGGTGAATTGCAAAATTTCACGCACCATCAAATCAGTCATTCTTCTTTGAGATCGGGACGCATCCTGTGAAATTTGTCATTGAATCCACCAAAACCAAAGCTATCACCTGTTCTGTCTCCTGCACGTTTCCACCTGGAGCAACTGCCTTTGTATAGGCAAAGTCAAAAGAAACCGTTGCAACACCAGAATCCTTGACTGAACCGTCTCTCAAATGCCTGTCTGGCCTTGATCGATGAGCAACGCAATGGGGGCACCAATCTTGAAAAGGTAAATGCGTCAGCATATGCAGTTGTTGAGCTCTTTCATCAGGTGCTTCAGCCAGTTTCTGAGGATTTGGCTGTCTCATCTGCTCAGCTTCAGTTTCACGAGCTGCTGCTAATGCAGTTTGAAGTTCAAGTTTCTTTTGATACTCCCATAAACGTTTGAAACATCGCTCTTTCCATCCAGACTGTGACAAGTTGTAAAAACCACAAGCTTCACGCAAAGTTGCTAAGGCAGTGTGTGGAAACAGTTCTGTTCCATTGACATTCAAGTGATCTCCTCTGTCTGGTGCATAAACCAACTGTCCCTCAATGGCTTGACCTGCATCTTGTTGCATGTCGTCTCCAATGTCAACTCCCAAAACCTCATCTTCTGGGGCCATGGGCGCTATGTCACCTGCAGCGTGTTGGGCCTGCTCAAGTTCCACTGCAGGTTGGGGTACTTCATCATCATCCATCAATCTGAAACCCATGACATGTGGAGCTTTTTCATGCGTTGTGATCACAGTAATGATAAAACGTTCACCATCATAACCATGAAACTCTGCTGCAAGATCAATCAGCTCTTCTAAGGGCTCACACAGCTCCATCACGACCCATTGGTCTCCATCCTTGATCAACGTTGTCCTGAATTTCCTTCCAGACATGGTTGGGCAAGCAAGTGCCGGGTCTTGGTAACAACTTCCATAGTGCTTTCCTGAACCAACACCTTCTGGGTTAAGATGCCAACCAACACACATGTCATGAAGCCAGTCAAAAACTTCTGCACGTACTGCTCTGATGCAAAAGGGATCCAACACCTCTGGCTCATTTCTCATCATACGTACCCATCCACGTACTGACATTGATTTGTTTTGCAACTCTATGGGTATGGAAATTCCAGAACCATGTGTGAGTGTTTGCTCAATGCCGTTGATACTCCATCCATTCTCCAGCAAATGACCAAAGCAAAGAATTGGCTGTGCTATTTGATCACTCAAAGCCACCGTTTCCTTCAGGATGATTGCACGTCCTTGCATATCCATGAGATGCAGCTCAACATCCCTCATGCCATGTAAAGGAATCTGCTTTCCCTGGGCATCTCTCAAACATGTTTGCATGTCAGCTGAAGGAACACCAAGCTCTGCCATACACGCTGGAAAAACTGAGGCATCGGCACCTGAATCCAAAAGTATGCTATGCATCTGGGTGTGTTCATCAACACTTTCCAACATCGTACGCACTGAAAGACATGTTTCAACATCAAATTCAGTCGCATTGGGCTCATCACCGATGTAGTACTGCATAGTTCGAATTGTCCCATCCAAGCAACTTGAATCACTGACAGGACTTCGAAGGTCAAACACTAGCTCATCATGTTTTGAAACATCTGAGACATGTGCATCTGCAAATTGAATTCTTGCAACACGACCATGCTGAGGGGCAACAGGCACCTGTGAACTTGTTGTCGAAGATGGTGAGCCAGCTGCCACTGAAGTCTGCTGGCTAGGCTGTGCACTAACTGAAACCTCATTTTGAACCTGTCGCACTGAAGTTCCCCAGCAATCACGGGCATAGTGGCCATACTTACCACACTTATGGCAAGTGACGTCTGGTCTGTTGCCTTTGCCTTTCCCTGAAAAGCTTTGCTTCCCACTGCTTTTGCCGCTTGAATCACCTTTCTGCTGCTTCCCTTTTGATCCACTTTTACCATCTTTTGTCTTGGTCTTTCCTTTTCCTTTTCCTTTCTGACTTTGATTCCCTTTTGAAGAACCACCTTTTCCCTTTCCTTTGTCACCCTTTTTACCACCACTGCTCCAGGTCCATCTGCATAGACACGATCAACTTCCATAGGCATTGAACCTGAAGCATCATCAAAGATCAGGTTGCTCCATTTCTGTTGACTTCTGTCCCAACGTAGAACTTGTTCACGCAGCTCTTTGAATGTTGTAGATTCCTGGATTGCTAAGTTCAAATGAGTCCTCAACTGGCCAGAAACACACTTCAGCAAAATCGCCTGCTGAAGCTGGTCAGGGATGCTTGACCCTGCACGTCGAGCTTCTTCCAAAGCTTCCTCCAACTTCATCAACTGCGGCTGCAAAAGTTGGTTCATGTTGAACGTAGGCCAATTGGTAAGGGCTCCCATCAATGCCAAGCCTCTGTTGTTGCTAGAGGGCCTCAAATTCAGAATCAACTGCCTGAGTGCCTCGAACCCATCAGCTTGTTTCACTGATCTCACCACATTCAAACTGCGGTTTCTGCACAACGACGCTAAAAGGCCGTAAAGCTTGGCTCCACGTTGTCTCGTCTCAGAGCTTGCTGTGGACATATCTAAGGGTGATGTAGGGGTATCCACAAGTGATTGGATTTCTGATTCAAAACCAGCATCAATGGTGTTTAGAAACTGCGTCAACATCCAAAGCCAGTCTCGAAACATACGAATCTCATCCTCCACCGTCTTCCCATCTAATAATGGGGGCTTGTTCACAAGCTTTGACCAATCTATTGATCCCTGTGGTGATCCTGTAGGACTTCCAGAAGCACTAGCTGTTGTAACCTGTGGGCTACTCGACTGCTGGGCACTTTGCATTGCCTGGACAGCAGCTGTAGCTATTTTAGTAGCCTCCGCCACTTCAAGCAAGGCTGCTTGAAATATCGCAGGGTTGAATTCCTGCGCCATACCTTCAACTTCAAGTGACCGTCTCTTCAAACTTTGTCTCCAAGCAAGTTTCAAATCCAAGCTTGTATCCCAAATGAAATCACCTGGAAAATTTTACACCAACGCCAGTCAAACCTGTAAAAATGTCACCCACCAGAAATTGTACCACGCCAAAAATCTGAGGTATTGACAGAAACAGTATGCAGACTGTTCAATGTCCAGTGCAAAACCAGGTATTCAATCTTTCACGCAAATCTCAAGGTCACCAAATTTGAAAATCCACAAATCAGCTCTGCTCCAGTCCAGAAAGCCACCAAAGTCAGCAGCAAGCGCTTATGGCACAGCACCAAGCGCCAACGGTGCACGGCAATGCTTGCAGGTAGGAAGCACAAGTGCTCCGCTACCATGCGAAGCGGGCAGCGACACTATTTTGAACCTCAGGGGCCTGAAGTATGCACATCAGTTTATGTGCTATGGATGAATCTTTGTACACTTCTCGTTTCGATTTGTGTGTGTCATCCACTGGCGTTTGTCTGGACTCAACCTGAATGCATACCTGCACAGCAATGTTTCCAGACTGTCTCTCAAGGTAAATGGTGAAGTGAAAATATTTCTCAAAAATGAATAATTAGTACTTTTCGTTTCCAATTTACACTGGGACAACAAATTGAATTGTGTGAAGTTCAAAGGGTGACCTTTCTGCATCACGTTGGTGTCTACATCACAGATGCATCAGGAAAAAAATGAAAGCGGCAAATTTATTTAAGATTATTTTCATAATATCTTCGTTTTCACCTCCCAGTTCAGATTTCAGATGCATCTTTGAATATGTTTTGACAAACACGTTTTGTCCCACGAATTCCACTGTGTTGAAAATGCAATGACTGCGGATACTTCAGATGATGCCTTTTTATCTTTGTTCGCCGCTATCGGTTTAATTATTCAGTCACGCCTGCGCGTTTTTGGTCGCATGAAACAGGATTTCCACGAAAAATGTTTTGCCTTAGCGACATCACCTTCGTGCAATTTTAAAACCAACCCCGCAACATCATGTTAAGGGGTTGTGCCCGGAGGATGGAAAAATATTTCATAAACAACACAAAAACTGCGGGAAATGACTGTAGTGTGTGGACCGCACACCACGCCACAGTGCCGCAACATTTGTTTGATTCAACCTCAAACGACGTTTCGTGTCCAAACATTGTCATGAATTCTTGGCATTTTGAAGCTTTTGAAGACATTGGTTTTGGAACAAACATTTTTCAACAACAAACATCATGGGAATTCGCACGAAAGTGCATTTGGTCTTTACCACTTTGGATCCACGATGTTTTAACGAAGAAATTTTGGCGAAATACAAAGAAATGCAAAATAAAAGACTGTGCAACAACCTGTGGCCATTGGGGCATTTACAAGTAAGTTCCACACATTGAACATATCATACATCATAGATTCACTAATATTGGAAAAGGGGCCCGTCTATTGATAGTCATTGATAGTCATGATAATCATTGATAATCACTGATAATCCTTGATAGTCATTGATAGTCCTTGAGAGTCGTTGAAAATGATATTCAAAAACATTGATGAAGATTAGTTGATATTCATGAATATTCCTATTTATGAAAATATATACATGTGTATTCAGTAATATTCCTCAACATTCGCTAATATGTTTCGATATTCACAAATATGCATTAATATGAATTGATATGCATTGAAATGCATCAAAATCATTGATATGCATTGAAATCCGTTCATATCATTGATAGTCATTCATATCCATTAATAGCCCTTAACCCAAGGAAGTTTAGAAGTCAAACTTCCGACAATATGGACAGATGAAAAGCAAAGGTGGGAAGAATCAGAGAAGAGAAGAGAAGAGAAGCGAAGAGAAGAAGAAAGAGAAAGAGTCAGAAGAAAGAAGATCCAGGTGCGCGAAAAGGTAGGAAAGTCGCGAAACACTATGTTTTTCCAATGATTTGAGGCTCCGGGGGGCCCAAAAGTAGGCTCGCTAAAGCGGCGGGTGCGGAGCCAGCTCGCCAAATGAGAGATGAAAAATTCCATGCCGTTGTGGCGCGAGGCACATTTGCAAGTCAAAAAGCTAAAAACACCTCACGTTCGGAACACTTTTGGAAATTGCGATGTCGAAAAAAGTGCACGCCGTTGTGGCGCGAAGCAGATTTGCAAGTCAAAAAGCTAAAAACACCTCACGTTCGGATCACTTTTGGAAATTGCGATGTCGAAAAAGTGCACGCCGTTGTGGCGCGAAGCACAATTCGAAGTCAAAATGCTTAAAAAAACACACCATGCTCGGACCATTTTTGGAAGTTGCAATGTCGAAAAAGTGCATGTGGTTGTGGCGCGAAGCACGTTTCGAAGTCAGAATGTTAAAAACACCACATGCTCGGACCACTCTTGGACGTTCAGATGTCGTTTCGCGTGGCAGGCGCGCGGGATCGTGCATCTTGTCAAAAGTGAGCAAAACATGCGGGTTTTGTAGCATTTACAAAAACGATGACAAGCCTGAGACATTTGAAGAGGATCTGCAAAGATGCATTTTCCGTGGCAGGCGCAGTACAAGAGACATGTTTATCAGAGATGTTAAGAGGTCTGGGCGCTGATTTCCGGAGAGGGGTTGCATTTTGGAGCCTCAGATCTTCAGGTTTGCTGAGATGATTTTGCGTGACAGGTGCAGCACTTCATATGACCTGGCATCACTTGTTGGTGGCAGGCGCAGTAGTTTAGACAGATGGACTGGAAAAATCGCAAAACGCATTGGTACGAGGCCGTCAGCTCTGCACTCAACTTTCTATTTTTGAAGGATATCTCGCAGAATTGCTTCGCTTTTGATGTTGTCAACTGAAAAAATGAGGAAGTCTCGCAGAATTGCTTCGTTTTAGATGTTGTCAAGTACAAAAATTGAGGAAGTCTCGCTGAATTGCTGCGTTTTCAAGCTTGCAGATAGATAGACAGACAGACAGACAGAGAGAGAGAGAGATAGATAGATAGATAGATAGATGGATAGATAGACAGATAGATAGATAGATAGATAGGTAATGAGATGAAAGAGAGAGAGAGAGAGATAGATAGATACATAGATAGATAGGTAGGTAGGTAGGTAGATAATACCTTTCGGTCCATCAGTGGCTTCGCTCTGCCATCCGTGATTCACAACAACCAACTGCTCCTATAGGTTTCCTATTTTTGAAACTTCCGCCACCGCCTTGTGCGGTACTACTGGTATTCATGATTTTTGACTAATATGCATTGATATCCAATGATATTTGTTGAAATTCATTAGTGTTCATTCACATTCATTAATATGCCTTTTTAATTTGCAATGAAATCCATTAATAACATTGATGTGCATTAACATCATTGATATGCATTGAAATGCATTGATATCATTGATATTCATCAGAAGTTCGTTTGAATTCTTTGACAGTTTTTTTCAAGTCATTGATACTCATTGATAATCATTGGTAGGCATTGCTAGTCATTGATCACCAATGATAATCATTAATAGTGATTGACAATTCATATGCGTCCACATTCTGGGAACGTATATTGGTTTTTGCGTGCGCCAATGCCGTCAGATCTTACTACTGTCACCCCGACCCCATCCCGACAACCAAAAATCTCGAGGCAAACATGACAGTTGACGCTGACCTCAGGTTGCTCAAAAAACTGGGGGGCAAAGTAAGAATCTCAACATTTCATATTTCTGAAAACGCTCAAGCTGTCTTTTCCACAGCGTTTCGAGCCACTGGCGTCGAGCGGCATGAACAGTTGTCACACTGATAACAGATACTACGCAGGTATTGCAGGGGCAGCTAAGATTTCACACCCCGCCTTGGAAATTGCTGCTTTAAGCAGTTTCCACTTTACATCACCTGTTCTTTCTACATCTTAGGGTTGTTGCTAACCCATCTTGTCGATTCTATTTTCTGTTACCATGTCTAGTTCATTCTCAGCTTTCATAGTCCCATCCCGTAGGGTTTGTACTTGATGTAGGGCCACCACCATGACCAGCATCATCGTCTGGTACTGGTCGACGATCTTGTGGATCAATGTCATCATCATCATCGCTTCCTGCTTCTTCTTCTTCTTCTTCGTCTTCTTCTTCTTCTTCACCTTCTTCATGCCTCGATCCATGTTCTGTCGATCCTTCGATGAAATAGCTCTAGTCTCTTCCAGATTCCGGCCAGCCTTTCACACTGTAAACTGCATCAATCCACAACTGCTGTTCCTTGGGCTGAAACATCACCATCAATCCATGTAGACTTCGCAGAAGACGTTGAAGCCTTGCTGGTTCCATCGGATCTCTGCATTGGGCAATGTGATTGGAGAGTTCGCGACTGTTGTGCGCTAGAATAGTTTCAGGACCCAATCTTGCATTATCGGATCCCATATGTACTCTTCAAATGCTGCAAACTCTCTTGGAACCAAACCAACGCCATAGTAGCTTGCCATCCCCAAAGAATCTTGAAAGTAGTTCTCGTTGTCACCTGAAGGAATAGATCTTGATATAGATCCTGCAGATGGTAGGACTTGTCGAACACCATGGCGTTCACTTTCAGCTTCGGCACGTTGCACCATCTCTTCTGCTGCTTCATCTGCAAGACGTCGGTCTCGTTGTGCAGCCAGAGGTTTCGGCATCGCTCTTGGGGTAGGTCTATCAGACGAAGTCGCGGGTGTTGCTCCTTCCCTTGACCTTGACCTTGAACGCATTGAGCTAAGAGCTCCATAAGTATGTCTGCCCACTCGTCTGGGCCTGAGACTTCGCATTGGCTGCTTTGAACATACCTTCGGACATACCTTCGGTATCTTTCTTCCAGAGTTTCATGTTCTTCTTCCAACCAAGCTTCATCTTCTGTTTCATCTATTGCTGTAGCACCATCAGCAATCTCTGCATTTGCATTCGTGGGAGTCTCAATGCCTTCCACAGTTGTAGGCACACCACTTTCTGGTAGTTCACCTTCTGCTTGTTAAACGCTTCCTTTCCCATTGCTTGCAAGACGGACGATCTTGTCCTTTTTCGAAACGGGACAGTCCTGTCGCGGTCTCCTTCGAGCAGACAACATCAACATCAGGCAAGGCAAAAGAATTTCCAGGGACACCCCCCGGGAATTGTAACGTAACAAAGCTTGCCGGAAAACCCCTCTTCAACATGCAAGCAATGTAAAGGACATCCAACATCATTCTTGGGGGTATACATATTACTCGTGCTGCGCTAAAATCTATCGGCCTTTGGCCAAGACACAATCAAAGCTTGAAAACCCTCGCTCACTAAGTGATCGTATTTACCTCTGGACGGAGCATCAGATGGGTTACTTGCTGAAGGTACCCTTGCCGTCCACACGAAGAGGCTGTACGCCATAGAAACTTCACTCAGCGCTTTGAGCATATTGTTGTTGACAAGTAAAGGACTATACAACGAAATCACAGAGGATCTGGCAGCTTCATTATCAACATATGCGAATATTCTCCAACCTTGAAAACGCGTTAACAACATACACATGGCAGTTAGCGCCGCGAACAGCTCTGGCGTAGCAGTGACCTTCTTCGTGTTCTTCTGCCATGCATTTAGTAGATCAGCTGGGACCTTTTCACTGAAGAAAAACTTCTCGGTGATGAGATCATCAACGCAAGCAACTCTAACGACGCATCCGTAAAACAATCAACTTTCTGTTTCCTGTCCCGGAATATAGAACCCTTGGCCTATCCTCTAACATGAAGCTTTGGGCCCACAGGAGCTCAAGTCTCAATGTTTCAGGAATACTTGTTCCCAACAGTTTCCCACTGGCTCGTTGCTGGAAACATCTCAGATGTGCAGATAATGCCCTTCCGTACGTGTGTCTCTCAGCAAACTGCAGCTTTCCTCGCAAAGAAGTTGCCCTGTGGCTAGACAATTCACCTGACCCAAGGACATCATCGATTTTCCGAAACCACTTGTTCTATTCTGGCCTTCTTATTCTTGACAACGAACCTCCCCGTGGGCAATCTTTAACATCAAAGGAAACACTAAGAACAGCCGTGCATCGATAAGGGGTCTGTCACCACGACTTACAAGCATCTCGCCTCCATCCTTTTTTAAGATAGACAAGCGTCCGTCTGCATTTTTTGCAAGACGGCAAAGGCAGATGCTTCCATTCCTCACTGGCAGTCGTGCAGCAGACTTGCTGGCAACTAACTTTGTTGCGAAAGGAATCTGAGGTGACTCTGAGTGCTGTTTCCGTCTTTGGTTTCACCTTAGCTCTGGTTCACATTTTTTTTTCCGTCCAACGCCAGATGGCTCTCGCCAGGTCGTCAAGCCGGAAAGACAATTGCAGTTTGCAAATTCACCGAATTAATGCAATCGCAACATCAGTCATGACGACAATGTACATACAAAAGGGAACTGAATAGGATCAATACATAATCCATTGAGCTGTCACCGTGTAAGACAGAGGAGCAAACAACAAAAACCCAAAACCAACCAAAACAGACAAAAACACCCAAAAAACACACCAAAAACCAGCACGGCCGGTGATCAGCTGATCAGTTCACAGGCATCTGAAGCGTACTAGAAGAGATGATAACATTGTATCACCTCAGAGATTGGTATGGCAAGGAAAACAAGAGCGGAACAACAAAACCACAAAAATACTATCAGTAATCTGTGAGCCATGAAGCAACAAAGGCACAATGCGGAAACCAAGGCTCCCCCCAGCCAGGAGCCTCGAGATCACAGAGTGCAAGCCGCACGGGCAACATTCTCACAGATACTTGGACACGATCCAAAGGCCAGCAATGACACTGTGGCAAATGGAAAGTAGAAATTGGACATAGTGAAACGTGGGTGTGAAAACGGATCTAAGGTGAAACGACAATGATAGTACCGGGAGTCCTCTCAGGTGTACTTTGTCTATCTTCAGCGTCGAAGAGGATTTCTAGTGTATGAAGGACATCCTCGTGAGTGGGGGAGTAGGTCCGGTACGTTGGCATAGTGCTCTTCCGAAAGAAGTGCTAGATCCTTTTTTCGGTACGGAGCAGTAGCAACAGAGCTTTTCTGTGCTTCACTGACTTTATAGCTTGCTGAGATCGTGCAACTATCCAAAATGCAACTAAGTTGATGTCGTTGCCGCGTTGTATTGTCAAGGTCAGTGATCCGCTGGGGCGGAACTTCTGGGATGCCCCGGAGCTTCTGGCACGCTTTTTCTAAAAGTTTGGTGGCAGTCTCAATTTCTTCACCTGTAACTTGACACAATGTCAGCTGGGCAATTGATTTGGCCATACGGTGCAGCGCAGCTTGTTCCATTTCGGATATGTCGGCAAGGCTGTGTCAATAGGACAGCTGTGGCACAGATGGTGACAGGCAGTGGGCTGCTCTGAGCTGCTGTCAGTGCATCAGCACGCAGATTGAGCATGATAGCGACAGGTGCCATGGCGAGTTGACATCGTCCTTATCTACTACCACCAAGCACAGAAACAAAGGAGGACCCCCACCCCCAACAGAAAACCGTGAACACACCAGAAACAACAGAGGGATGAGGGGGAAGCCATCCAGCGCGTAACTCGCGTTGCACAGTACAACAGACCAGTCATGGGTCTCCCATGTTGGCCTTTTTTTTGGTTTGGGGGGGAGGAGTGGGGGGGGAGATAACCAGCCATGGGTCTCCCATGTCGGTTAATTGATCTCCCCCTTTTAACCCTGGAATTTTTCAGCATGAAATTTCTGAGATATGTCACCTGACCACCTGAATATACCTCCCCCCCACGTGTTTTTTTGGGCTTCTAAAAGACGGGGGGGGTCTTCCGGATGCCACATTTTAGCCCAGAAACGGTATGACACACCATGACACACCCTTTCATTTTGAACATACATACATATTAACATACATACGGGTAGGGCCCACGCGCAAACACTGACAACTAGGTAAATGGTAACTGCCGGTTTCCAAGGAAGTAAATAAGAGAGTGAACTTGCCAAACAGCCTTCAAAACATGACGTTCAGCCTTGAATTCAACCACGCCCAGAGACCATTATAGACCAGATTTTTTAGCTGAAATATTTCACTTTAGGGAGGTGAAATATTTCTAGGTGTGTGGGAGGGGAGACCCCCCCTAAAGTGAAATATTTCAGTTTTTACCACCCCCTCACCCCTCGCCTTAAAGGGGGGAAGATGTTAATTGTTACATTCAAGAACCTAACCAGTTAGGGAGCATGGGCTGTATGTACGGGTATTACCAGTCGTGGGTCTCACACGTTGGTAATCGCCGCTGTAAGCATCACGCTACTGAGACCGATCTTGTGGTACTTCTGTTTGTGCGGACCTTCGTGGGGGGCCGAATCCTCTCGATGAAGAGGCTGCGGTGAAGTCTGCTATGGCCTTAGCTCTGGTTCACAACACGTTTCACCTTTTTGGATTTCACTTTCCTATTGCCACATGGCAGTGTCATTTGCTGGCATTGGATTGTGTCAAGTGTTAGCCAATCTGTGAGATCGTTGCCCTCGCGGCTCGCACTTTGTGATCTCGAGGCTCCGGAGGAGCCTTGGTTTCCGCATTGTGCTGCGTTGCTTCTAACAAGCTCACAGATTGCGGTATGGTTTTTCCTGATTTTTTTACCTGGTTGATGTGTGTCATACCAATCTTAGGGGTGATACAATGCTATTATCTTCTCCATACGTTTCACTTTCTCTTAACCCCACCAGCCTTTACACTCCAGGAAGCGTCGCTTCAGACCATGAGAGCGACCACAGACACCCAACCCCGCAGAGGTCCACCCCTATGGTTCCTGAGTTTAAGCAAATCAATCATCAGCTAGCCAATGCACCAATACCACCAAATGGCCGTAAACTTAGCACTCAAATCCGGGGGTTAGGCGCGAGTGACAGTCATCAAAGAGGCAATTTCAACCAATGAAATGGAGGGGATGATAAAGATTGGAATACACTATGAGCCTGATGAATTCGTTCACAGAGCTTTGGAAATAGGACATCCCACTAGGCTCCACTCATTCTTCCCCGACGATATCCAAGAAGTTGCAGAACATTGCTTGATGACATCGACAGCTGAATAGGACGGAAGAAATCAAACGGATGGCAATGAAAGAATCTTTTATGCACGTAAGAGAGGCCTTGAAGGAAACCATGACTGAACGTAGGAAGTCTGTTTTGAAGGACAAGAGCTTGATCCTTTTCAAAAATAAGCTCCTTGTTGACTCATGCCATGTGATTGCGACCTTGTAAGCCAACTGGCCGAAGGGCGACTTGACAGGCCCCCTGGTGGGTGGGTGGGTGGGTGGGTGGGTGAAACTAGACAATCCTTTGCTCTCATAGCACATGCACCCACCCACCCACCGCACTTGGGATGTAAAATAACGTCATAAACATTTATTATTGTGCACATGCATGTATGCTCATGGTCATGTCCTGGTGCATCTTCCAGTTTCACGTTTGTCTGTCCAAGTTGTTTGACAGACACTACACTTGATCATAGTCACCAGTTGTTAAAACATCGTAAAATGCACTGTTACGAAAAACATGCTTACAAATTTTCACTGCACGACGTCACCATTTGAAACATGGTTTTCTAAAGGTTTGGTTTGGAAACATTCTTTCAGATCTAGTGATGTTGTTGCGCATGTCATGTGTTTTCGGTTTGATGTTTTGAATTTTGGTACTCGGCGATGTATCGACGGCGTATGATATATGTTATACAAGGGAGGCCCCCACCGTGTCTCCAAAAAGTCTGCTGATTTCAGGTGCTAAAAACGAACCCTCTGGACATGGCGAGGTGCTGCTCCTAAAGTGACAGAAAGATCAGCAAATGTGGAAACACTTTCCCTGTACATTGCCAAATTTTGAAGGGTGCAAAGGTGCAACTTTTTCAGTGTAGGAAACAGAACCTGTATAGTTTCTTATTCACACTTCCGAAAGTTGCACCTTTGCACCCTGGTTTTTCTCTATCTATTTTTTAGACGCAAAATAACAGAAATTGACCGCGCTGTTATTCCATCCGAAGTGGTTAGACTGGAACCTTATCCGCCACAATTTCTCAAATTTGGGCACGTTCCCCTGCACCCCTCCAAACAATGATTGAGAAAAATAAGATAATGATTCTTTGCAGCATCTGCACTTTGATCTTTGTTTCGGGGGGGAAGGGGGGATGCCGGGCCTGTCACATGCACTTGTGCCAGCTCAGGAGTCCAAGAGGTGGTCGTTTGGACGGCTTTTACTTCTGCCTGTCATTCAGAAGGGTCTATTTTTGGGCCCGAAAAAGTCAAGAAAAATTAGACACGCAAATACGGGCCTCCCCAGTTCAAGATTCCTGCCACGGATGCTGTTTGTGTTAAAGTAGCTTCAAGCTTGACATTTTGCGCACATAGCAGCTTGCAAAGCTTCAGCACATCTGACAAAATGAAGGGACCAAAAACAGGCCCGCCAGGAGGGACCACTTTCGATCCTAAGAGGGTCCACTTTTGGGTCCCTTCTGAAATATATTTGCTTTGCGCAAGGGTCCAAAACTGGGCCCTCAGCATTCTGAATCTGGTGCCTCCCTGGGGGCTTGTTTGACGCCCCATTCAAATACTCTCTTGAGGCGCGTTGTTGGAATCAGGCCACAAACATCAGCGTCACACATCATAGCAACTACGAGTTGGCAACCAGGGCCTCGAACAGTTCAAGATTCCTGCCACGGATGCTGTTTGTGTTAAAGTAGCTTCAAGCTTGACATTTTGCGCACATAGCAGCTTGCAAAGCTTCAGCACGTCTGACAAAATGAAGGGACCAAACACAGGCCCGCCAGGAGGGACCACTTTCGATCCTAAGAGGGTCCACTTTCAGGTCCATTCTGAAATACATTTGCTTTGCGCAAGGGTCCAAAACTGGGCCCTCAGCATTCTGAATCTGGTGCCTCCCTGGGGGCTTGTTTGACGCCCCATTCAAAACTCTCTTAAGGCGCGTTGTTGGAATCAGGCCACAAACATCAGCGTCACACATCATAGCAACTACGAGTTGGCAACCAGGGCCTCGAACAAGGGAGGCCCCCACCGTGTCTCCAAAAAGTCTGCTGATTTCAGGTGCTAAAAACGAACCCTCTGGACATGGCGAGGTGCTGCTCCTAAAGTGACAGAAAGATCAGCAAATGTGGAAACACTTTCCCTGTACATTGCCAAATTTTGAAGGGTGCAAAGGTGCAACTTTTTCAGGGTAGGAAACAGAACCTGTATAGTTTCTTATTCACACTTCCGAAAGTTGCACCTTTGCACCCTGGTTTTTCTCTATCTATTTTTTAGACGCAAAATAACAGAAATTGACCGCGCTGTTATTCCATCCGAAGTGGTTAGACTGGAACCTTATCCGCCACAATTTCTCAAATTTGGGCACGTTCCCCCGCACCCCCTCCAAACAATGATTGAGAAAAATAAGATAATGATTCTTTGCAGCATCTGCACTTTGATCTTTGTTTCGGGGGGGAAGGGGGGATGCCGGGCCTGTCACATGCACTTGTGCCAGCTCAGGAGTCCAAGAGGTGGTCGTTTGGACGGCTTTTACTTCTGCCTGTCATTCAGAAGGGTCTATTTTTGGCCCGAAAAAGTCAAGAAAAATTAGACACGCAAATACGGGCCTCCCCAGTTCAAGATTCCTGCCACGGATGCTGTTTGTGTTAAAGTAGCTTCAAGCTTGACATTTTGCGCACATAGCAGCTTTCAAAGCTTCAGCACATCTGACAAAATGAAGGGACCAAAAACAGGCCCGCCAGGAGGTACCACTTTCGATCCTAAGAGGGTCCACTTTTGGGTCCCTTCTGAAATACATTTGCTTTGCGCAAGGGTCCAAAACTGGGCCCTCAGCATTCTGAATCTGGTGCCTCCCTGGGGGCTTGTTTGACGCCCCATTCAAAACTCTCTTGAGGCGCGTTGTTGGAATCAGGCCACAAACATCAGCGTCACACATCATAGCAACTACGAGTTGGCAACCAGGGCCTCGAACAGTTCAAGATTCCTGCCACGGATTCTGTTTGTGTTAAAGTAGCTTCAAGCTTGACATTTTGCGCACATAGCAGCTTGCAAAGCTTCAGCACGTCTGACAAAATGAAGGGACCAAACACGGGCCCGCCAGGAGGGACCACTTTCGATCCTAAGAGGGTCCACTTTCAGGTCCATTCTGAAATACATTTGCTTTGCGCAAGGGTCCAAAACTGGGCCCTCAGCATTCTGAATCTGGTGCCTCCCTGGGGGCTTGTTTGACGCCCCATTCAAAACTCTCTTAAGGCGCGTTGTTGGAATCAGGCCACAAACATCAGC
>CAMXCT020004025.1:0-47874 GCA_947184155.2 Cladocopium goreaui | reverse complement strand
GATGAGGTAAAGCGAGCAAGGTACCGTTTGATATTGGTCCGAGGGTCAGACCTTCGCTGGTTGGACAGAGCGCGCTTCCAAGAAATTCAAGCAGGCTTACGAACCCAACACAAGTGGCTCCCCAAGCAACATCTCCCTTTCTCTATAAAGCACGCACCGGGAATGTAGTAGCGCAGACAGGCCCAGACCAGGAGATCCTGTCCCTGCCTGGCATATATTTCTTTGATGGATGGCGATTACACCCAACAGACCACCTGCCACGCGCAGCAGAGGCACCAGTTCAAGGTACCGCTCCTGATGCACCTACACCTGATGCGGAGCCCAAACGGTCGCCAGAAGAAGAAGCGAGGGACATTCTTGCAGTAGCCGCCAAGAACCAGCCAGAGGATGGCCCGAGCACAAGAAAAGCAGCTGTCCGCGCATGTAAATACCTGAGAGCTATGGTCAACCAATACGAAACCACCATCCAAGCTGTGCACAGTGCCGCCCGCACCCACACGCAAAGAAGTAAAGACATGGTTGGACCTCCTGTTGATTATCGCCCACAAGGAGAAGCCCTCCCAGTAATATCAGCAGACCTCACCTCTGAGTTATTGCATTGCCTATTGACGCTCCCAGACCCATGGCCCTTTGCCAAAATTACATCGATATGGAGAAACCGAGCCAATGGATCTCAAAATTGTGCAGACTTTATTTTGCGGACGAGTACGCCAAGCGCACAGTAGGACTTCCCTCACGTAAACATGTTCCGGACATTGCAGGCGCCCTCCGAGCAGTTCAAGCCATCCTCCCCAAACTTGAAGTCAAGATGATTGAATTCTTAGCTGAATGGATGGTAACTCTGTTAATGCCAGCCAGACACGTAATGGAAGTGAGGGCACCTCATCTTTCCTTCTGATGCTCAAGGAATACTGGTTCAGAGAACTTTACTCAGGCCTGAAAGTCACAGCATCCTTTGACCGCTCTGAGTCATATACCAGAGTGATCGATGGCCAGGTAAGATGCATCACGCCTGAAGTGAAGCCGCAGAATTTGCAGGTCATTTGGAATGTGCAGTTCATCACAGTCTTTGTGCCAGCATGGATGATCCCGCCTGTCTATCATAGCCTACGCAGAGAAAGCATCAAAACTGTGAGTTCTGGCAGCCCCATAGGAGTCCAGTCAGTCCGCCCTACTTGGTTTGAGGACACAACACCTAAGGACCCTACCTCTCAGCAATCTCAAGACCCTCACAAGGAGCAAGCCCAACCACTTCATGGTCTCAAGTTAGTCATCAAAGAAGAAGTGTTACCAGCGACTGACCAACCGCAATTCCAGTCGCTTCAGCTGTTGGCTAGCAGAGGCCTGTTGGCACCTGATACATGGAAGTGCAAACGCGCACAAGTCAGCCTGAAAGCAACTATTGATGTCCCCATGTTGGGTACAATCATAGAGCAAAATGGCGATGGGCTCCTGGAAGACTCCCACATGCCAGTAGGATGGCCACTCCACATCGATGGCGCTGTCAGACAATGTTGCATTCACAGAACTGCTAGTTTGCAAGAATTAGACGATATGCTCAAGGAATACGACATGAAACGAGACTCTGTTGAGATCAACCATGACGCGCCTCAATGGTCCCATCATGCAGTGTGGAACCGCAAGTACCAAAACCTGGATATACGCTGGAACAGCTATGGGCTGACTCCGAATCTGCAGTAAATAAAAAAACGACCACTTCCTATGAAGTACAGGCAGATGACCTTCAGCGTGCCGTATCGGCCATTCGGCATTTTCCGCCCCCCATTCCCCCGGACAGCCCCTTACAAGCGTTAGGAACACCAGCTGTCCTGAAAGCCCCACCACAGACTGATACCTTAGCGCAAAGGGCACTGGAAGAATGGGAGCGCACTCTGTGCGAAAACAAGGCAGTAGCAATCCTTGCCGAGATACAAGCTGGACGACCGACCATCATCCACAAAGATGGCGGGGAAATGCTTATTGCCATTGTTCTGGACAAGCCACTGGAGGAAGCAAAGCAATTAGTTGATGACCCTGCGGCATTCACCCGCGAAATGACACGCATCCTGCGCGATAAGCATACTCACCCGCTCATAGCCCAAATGATGAAACCTGCGGAGAGTAGTGAGCCACCCTCTGCCACTGCGAGCGCGAGTGGTGCCAGTAGCAGTCGAGACCTTCGCACTACACCACACGAACAGTTCCAATAAAACGCACCAAATGACACAAAGTACCCAAGTTCCACGAAAAGCAATCAGCATCCAACTTCAACTAACTTGAACGGCGTTGTCACCATGGGGTACTCATGGTTGATAACTGCCTGCCACTCCTCTTCCCCAGTCGACATGCTGGAGCCAGCATAGGATTGCCAGCACAAGATATATTGGTGACAGTAAAGTTGAGCGGCGTTGTCACCATGGGGTACTCATGGTTGATTACTGCTCGCTGCGGCTACCATGTTCTCAGCATCCAGAATCGAGCATGGGACGGGAGGCGGGGAGGGCGGTTATACTAATTATCCTGTTATGGGTTGTTTGTCATTTTGTGTCTTTAAACGTTGCATGGTAGTGTAGTGAGATGTCAAAGCACATCAAGCCATGGCGCCCGTTGCTGTCTTGCTCAGGCAATCCAGTACCTGCATTGCTTGAATGTCACCCGACCATATGAGCTCCGTGCAATCAAACAAAGTAGTATGCCTGCCTCAGGAACCCCAGATTCACAATGAGGCACAGGATCTCCTCTTACTGCAGGACTATGTGCACAGACTGACGAACACTCTCAGAACTTTGGAAGACACCCACGCCGTATTGCAGCAAACGGAACTCCTTGCAGGTGTTATCAACGAGCAAGACTGCAGAGACATTCGCACAGCCTGCTGTTGCTCAAGAAGTCTGCGCATTCGACTAGAAGCCCGTGCCAACGTTACAGAACGAGAAGTGATTAGTCGACAGCTACAGCTCATGCATGCGAGCGTACAACAGCACCGGACTGAAGACCTTACACAGCTGACACAAGTTGCCTGTCCAGAACCTCTTTTGTGCACTTTGAGGATAGACCTGGTCCCTGGGCAGAGAAAAACGCTCGTATTCCTACACCAATGCAACCAAGCAAGCTACCATGATCATTGACCGCATCTAATGCAGTTGATCTTAACACCTGCCAAGTTGACCGCTCCAGCTGCGCAACGCTTGCAAGCCTGCATCCATGCGGTCGAGCTCGCCCTTCGCGAACTCGATCGCATTGGATTCAGTTTTGAAAGTGGTATACTCCGCCAAAGGCACTGCAACTCCCATATATGGGTATTTTCTCCCATGTCACGAAGATGCAATGCAAGAGCACTAGCATGGTAGTGCCACTAACAATTTCGGTGCAATATGATGATTGGAAAAGCAGTACTGAGAGGACTCTGAGGGTACCTGAGTGCTGTTACCGCGCCGTCTTTTTCACCTTAGACCACTATGGAAGTATAAACTCCCGTTGATACGGTGAACATGTGCTACGTTCCCCTGACAACTTGATATGGCATGTGGAATTTGGTTACAACAATGTCTTCTTTGTGCACAGCTCTGGATTTGCTGCAGAATGGTGGAATAACATCTGGGAACGATGTATTTTTTGTTGTTTTCTGGACTTTGCATGGTAATGCAAAGTATTTTGGTGATGATGCTTATGGACAAGAAGGTCAAACGTTGTTTTCGAAACTCACTTGCTGCATGCGCGGCATTTGCAAGTGAATTTGGACGGTTGTGGTGCAACTTTATCTTTCCTGGATGTGCATGTCGTTTGTCAACAACAACAAACCAATTTATTTTCTGCCAAACTGCGTTTTGCATTTTTTCTGGAAGCTGCATGATGTTTTTTTGAGAAGTTTGTGGACGAAGAGATCGTTTTTGGAATTTGTGATGAGTTTGAAGTTATTTGAGAATGTTTTGGAAATGGTGATGAATTCAACCAACATGAATTCATCAATGTGAAGCTGAATGTTTTTGGTGCGTTTGGAATCTGTGTGATTCCGCTGCCGTATTCAAGACGGGACAAGTGCAAGAAGACCAACATAGCACAGTGCATGCTGCATGAACAGCAAACTTACTTTGCTCTCGTCGTTTCCTGTGTGGAAAAGAGTTGAGCGACTGGTGCAGTGAAAGCCGTTGTTTTGGGGTTTTGTGTTTTGGTTAAACACTCGACGTGGCGGAGGCCGACCCCCATTGCGTGCGTTTGCGACTAGTGGTTGTAATTAGGTCTGTTTGGGTTTTCGCATGGTAGCGGAGCGGTTGTGCTCCACGCGTAGTGTAATTAGACGCGATGTTGCCAGGAAATAGCCAGGGACAAGGACCAAGTAACCAGACTAGTGCGCTAGGAATGAATTCACTGCACTTAGGCTCAGGATCGCCCATCATGAATAGGATGGAAGGTGGAGGAGAACCAGGAGCAGAACGAAACACAGTTTTTTTTTTTTGCCAAAACCTCCAGCTTGGTCAACGCTAAAGGTCGTAGGCACTAACTAGCTTTGAATTAAAAGATATACACTCCTAAGGCCACGCCCACTTGTGAAAGTATAGAGAACAAGTTTCCAATTATTGCTAAGAGCCTTCACATTGATGATATTTCACATTGAGAGTAGTTCACACTGAAAGTGTCTCACACTGGAGAGCTTCACATTGAGAATAGTTCACACTGAGAGTCATTCACACTGAGTTTGAGCTGTGTAGTCTTCAACCGTTTCCTTTGTGAAAAGGGGGCTGGTAAAGATGGGCTTGTTGGATGATTCGTTCCCGTATCTCTCTGTTATATCTGTCGAATGGGATTTGGGGTGCCGATGGGTCTGTGTTTCTTATCACTTCCCATGCTTTTTGCATATTGTTACTGGTCCAAAACTGCCTGGGTCTTCCAACTCTTCGCATTTCAGTTTCTCTCGGGAGAGCGGATGTTGTTGAAAAAGTTGCTTGGTGAAGAGGGTGGTTTCTGTCTCTCCTGAGGATGTGTCCGAGTAATTTGAGTTTTCTTTCCTCCAAAATTTCGGTCAGAGGTTTGATTTTTCGATCGAAACCTGTAGTCGGCGCGTTAAGGGTTTCATTTGCCCTTCGGTATACGTATTCATTGGTGTTGTGGCGTTGTATGTATGTTGTGTGTAATTTCAGAATCTTTCGTAAGCCCTTGAGCTGGAACGTGTTAAGAAGACGTCCAGCTGACTCAGTTGGTTCCAAGGTTTCTAGGCCGTAGAGAACTTTGCTAGTAATTACTGCATTGAAAACGCGCAGTTTCCAAGATCTGTTGCATTGCGCTTTTCCCCAGAAAATGTCCAATTTTTTCAAAATGGCCATCGTAGCTGAGATTCGTCGTCTTATTTCATGTTTGGGATTGACCGTGCGAGTGATAGAAGCTCCTAAGTAAGTAGATTCATCGGTCGACTTCATGGGATCCCCATTTTGGAAAGCGATAGAACCGCGACAGTTGAAAGCAATGTAGCAACATTTTGACTTGTTTAGATTGAGGTCCAAATATTGGGATTCTTCTTCGATAAGGTGCAAGTATTGGTTAGCACTGGCAAAGCTTTTGGTCAGAATTAATGTGTCATCTGCGTACAGCAATTCGTGGAAATTAATTCCTTGGAAAGTTTTTGCGTAGCGTGGGTCGTTGAATCTGCGGTGAACATCATGAAATAGCACGTGCATTGTCACAATGAATAGGTATGGGCTGAGGGGACAGCCTTGCCTGATTCCAGTACGTTGGCTCAACCATGACGAAAATTTATCTCGGTGCATCACTTGAAACATCGGTTTCTGGTAAATAGCTTTTATGGCATCAAGGATTTCAACTGGAATACTCATTCTGTGGAGGGATTGGAACATTTTTTCATGACTAATTTTATCAAAAGCTTTTTCCCAGTCTAGGAAGATCAGAATTAATTTATCGTGACCTTGTTCTACGACGTCCGTGAGTCTTCTTAGGCAAAATAGTGGGTCAATAGTGGATCTGGATGCTCTGAAACCAAACTGCGTCGGACTGAGGTGTTCTTCAAGCGCCATAGCTAGTCTTGATTTCAAGATATAGGCGTAAATTTTGTATGAAACATTAAGCAAAGAAATTGGTCGGTAGTTTTCAGGATTTTCATGATCGCCCTTTTTGTACAAGCTTGCTATGTGAGCTTGGGTAAAATCATCTGGGACCAATTTTGCACGCCATAATGCATTTAAACAATTTGTAAGTGAGTCCACGTTGCTAGAGTCCAAATATTTGAAAAGTTCCACAATTGAACCGTCTGGCCCAGGCGCTTTATTTGTTTTCAGCCTGTGGATTGCTTCTGTGACTTCAGAGCTTTGGAAAATTCCGATTTCGGCCTGAATGTTTTGGAGGACCATGAGCTTAGTATTATCAATCGGCGTTGAAACTTCGTTTGGCCCCCAATGTTTGTAGTGAAGGTAATCGGCAAGCGCACTCGCTTTTTGAGAATTCGGGACTCGATTTCCATGGACGTCCTTCATGCTATAAAAATTCGGGGTGAAATTTGACTTTTCAAACTTTATGTTTTTCCAACATTCCCGACAGTCTGTGAGATCTTCTAATTTGTTGAGTTTCCATTGTTGTTTATCACGCTTCGCACTTTTAGACACTTCCTTATTGAGCCGGCTTTCTTCCACACAATCGCCATTTTCCCTAGCTTTTTGTCGTTCTTCTATTAGATTCCAGGTAGTCCCCGAGATGTAACTACGGTTTATCGCCTTATTTTTACGAGGCAAAATTCGTTCGGCAGCTTGCGTCATAGTTTGAACAAATTTGGCGACCCCATAGATGTGCTGGGATTCAGCACTGGCATTGAAACAATGGCGGATGGCGTCATTGTACTGTTGCTTTTGGCTTTCGGTTGGCTGATGAAATCGCACCACTGTAGTGGGCGCATTTTTAGGTTGAGCTTTCAGTTTTACCCGCAAATTAGCTGTCACAATGCTGTGGTCACTATTAAACGCAATATCTGTTCTAGCCGAGATATCAAGAATGCTGTTTTTAAAGGCACGTGGCGCTAAGATGAAATCAATTTGAGCGAAGCGGTCTGGGGACCAGGGGGCAGTAAAACCTTCAGTGGCTGTTTCTTTGAAAGTGCATTTTTTGCTAGTAGGTTTTAGGAACAACGTGTTCATGATCAGGAAATCTGCGAAAAGGCAAAAATCAATAAGTAGTTGTCGGTTCTCTTTTTGATCCTCTGGGAGTGATCCTACATGTTGAGCGCCATAACCAAAAACGTGGTGACCGATACATTGTTCTTCGACTTCATTAACGCAGCCGTGCAGGCGAGCATTTGCATCACCAAGAATGTAGGTTGGAGAATTTTGAGGACGGTCCATGATAATGTTTTGTAAAGTTTCCCAGTGATGATTTTTTTCTTCTTGCGGCCGTCCACTGTGTGGAGCGTATTGGCTAATAAAACTTAAATCGGGTCCATGATTGTGAAATTTGATTTGAATTAATCTACTACTGTATGGAATACAATCTTTCAATGCAGTCTGCAGCTTGGGGCCAACCACGAAACCAACGCCATGGTGTTCTGTCCCATTATTTTGCGCGTTCGCTTTGGCTTTTGCTTTTGGGATTTGTGGTTCTGGAGCTTGGGTTTTTTTGTTGACACTGGAACTAAAACGAAAGAGGTATTTTTGGTTACGAAAAACTTTAAGTTCTTCAATGGAGTGATTTATTTTCGTTTCTTGAAGGGCAATAAGATCAATTTTGTGCTGGTGCATTATTTCCATAATTTGCTCACGTTTACCCGCTTCGTTTAGGCCTCTGCAATTTAAAGTTGCAATGACAAAAGTCTGACCGTAAGGTAATGAGTTGGTGTGTACAAGTGTGTCAGGTTCACTGACCGGGGGTTTGGCAGGGTTCTGCCATTTTTTGTGACAAGTTTTTCTGATATGTTTTTCGATTTTCCGGTTCTCAGCTCTTGATTTCTGGCAGTTCCAAGCATGTATTACATTACGTTTGCAAGCATATTCTCTGAAATAGTTCCTGGTGCTTGAAGACTTGCTTCTGTTGTCGTGCTTTTTGTTCGCCTTAGATGAAATTTCTGGGTAGTCATACAGCCAGTTAGCTTCTTGAATTGCAACACCAGGCGAAGAGGTTGCAATCACCTTCCTCATCGCCTCGCTACCAGAACTTTTAATGTTACGCCATAAGCGTCTGTGAACTGAACGTGAAGTCTTCCATTCCAAATATCGGTGATATCTGGTCAATATATTCCGCCGACCCCGTTTGCCTTTGCAGCATCGAGGTGTGGTGTGGGAATGATTGGTAGCATGGTGGGGGCACGCATTCAGTTGACGCTGCCGTCCTAAAATGAACGGTGCTGTCATCCCGGCTCTCCTCTTGAAGGGGGGGTGTGGTTCTGATGAAAAAATGTGTTCACCCGATTCCTGTTTGCAAGAGGGCGCTGTGTGTTTGTTTGTTCCTAAAGGTTCTATCTGAGTTCGTGACTGTGTGTACGCAGACCCGACATCGACTCCGCATCGGGCACTTTTTTCTAGCAGATTGAGGCCCTGTCTAAGTCTACTATCTTTACAACGCAGACCTGTGACAGCGAGCTTCCTCCAAACTATTCCAGATTGAAACCTTCTTCCTTCACATTGAGTATTTTCTAACCGCTCCGCGTGCTTTGCACATCTCGCGGAATATTTTTCACACTGAGCTTTTCTTTCACACTGAGAATTTATTTCACACTGAGAATTTATTTCACACTGAGGTTTGGCTTCACACTGAGATTCGGCTTCATACTGAGAGTTAGCTTCACATTGAGATTTGGCTTCACACTGAGAGTTGGCTTCACAATGAGAAACTCGAGCCGTAGCATCTTCACACTGAGAGTTCCTTTGCTGGCATGCGTTACCCCTCCGACTGTTCCATCGTCTCCTTTGCCTTCTCTTCTTCTTTCAGGGCCTGCCTCACCTGCATGTTGTTCTTCCAGTCGTGGACTTGGATGAATTTGCACCAAAATGGTATCCTCGCATCATAAGAAAAATCTAATGCAGCAAACGCACCTTTGCTGCTTCCTTTTCTGGTTTCTTCTGTCTTCATTTTTCCTTTTCCTGTTCCTTTTCCTCTCCTGGTGCCCTTGGAAATTTCCGAGAGTTTTGTTTCAAAGTTGTTGGCTACCTCCTCAAAGAAAGGCTCGTCGACGAAAATCTCACACGAAGCTGTTGCGTAGCTAAAGTGTAGCCATACGAGGTAGTTGTGGCTCTGCTTTTCTCGAACAGCGTTTTCGTGCCAAGAGGGATAGAATTCAACTTCATTTCGGTGTGTTTCGTTGATGGCTTCCATGGCTGCCTTCACAAATCTTCCTCGTAGTCGCGCATCTTCACTGAGTGCTTTACGAACACGGATTTCATGATTTGATTCTCGGCCTGTGGATGCCGCATACCAAAAGAGTTTCTTCTTTTTGTACGTGTAGTTCTCAAGGAAGGACTGGAAAACAGTGTTTCTGTGATATCCGCTGGTGAACGTAATGTTGATAAAGTTGCTGAGTTCCCCGCGTGTATTCCATAAGCTAATGCTGGGTGCATGGTCCTTGGAATGTGCCTGCTGAAGTAACCATGATGCGAAGTCCTTGCGATCGTCTTCTGATGCTTCTTTTGGAAAGCCCTCTATGGTCAAGGCCATGCTGGCCTCTTTCGCGTCGGTTTGTAGTTTGGAGTATATAAGATGTGCATTGGTTCGGCCTTGGGATTCCACATCATAGTTGATGTCTATGATGGACTGTGAGAGTTCCTGCATTTGTTTTGTTGTGGATTCATGTTGGTGCTTCTGTCTTTGGCTCAATGTTTGTAAAGCTTGTTGGACTTCTTCCAGGGAGTGAAGCGGTTCAATTGTCCCGTCGTCCTCCTCCATATCGGTGTCGGAAGTTCCTGAACTCGATCTTGTTGTGTTTCTGTTCTGTTGTAGTTCTGTCGGTGGTATTCTCAAAGGTGTTTTGGTGCCATCACCTCGGACTGGTGTGCTTACGGTCATTGCTTTTAGGCGTTGGGTTGTCAAAGCCATTTTGGGTGTGTCGCTCTTTGTGGTCTTTGAGCTTTTTGAACTCTGAGCCGACTTCTTGCTTTCTTGGGTCTCCTCGTCTGAATCTGCGAATCTTGTTTTCTTGGAAGGCGGCGCTTTGTCTGGTGTAACAATGTCGATTGCTAGTGAAGTCTCTTGTTTTGCTGTATCTTTTGAGTCTGATGGTCCGAATTCCAATCTCTTTCTTTCTCCTGGATGTTCTTCTTCTTTTGCTTTCTTTTGCTTCTCCTTGTCTGTTTTCTTCTGTTCTTCTTTGCCTTTCCTTTCCTCTTTCGGAGTTCTGCTTTTTTCACGCCCTTTCTCTCTCTCTTTCTCACGCCCTTTCTCCATGGCAAAGACTAAAGTAGGAAAACGAGCGAACAAAAACTATCTAATCCCCCTGCGGCCCCTTGAGCCTACGAAACACAGGTGCTGCAGGTAATTCGCCCACAGGTACTGCGATGCAAGCGAACGCGCAACAGGCAGCAGTAGGAATGGGAACAGCAACGCAGACACCAGCTCAGAACTTAGTTGCTGCCGGAAGCTCAGTTGGCAGTGGTGCTCACATTCTCCCTGCACAGAATGTTTTTGGATCTTATGGACCTATGAGAGGTGGATTGATGGACCCTCGAAATTATGGACAGAACCAAGGTTATCTTGGAGGTCAAGGTCATGGATGTGGAAGTTGCAATGCATGTCAAGGGTATCCAGGTCAAGGTTTGCATGGACAAGGTCTGTTTGGACAAGGTCAGTTCGGACAAGGTCAAGGTGGACAAGGTCTGACAGGACAAGGTCTGATGGGACAAGGTCTGCATGGACAAGGGATGCCAGGACAAGGTTGCATGGGAACTGCATGCCAAAATGCCCAAGCTAGCACAGGCAGGAGTCAAGAACCAAATCAGGGGAATGCAAGTTATGGGATGCCATGGATGTCAGGTCAATGCGGAGGTGCTGCATGTCAAGGACAGGTTGGGTCAGGACAGAATGCAGGCATGTGCATGGGACAGGACATTGGCGGAGTAACACCCCAAAATCAAAGACTGCAAGATGTGCTGAGGCTGATGGGAGGTTTGGAACCAATGCAGTTGTTGCAAGTAAGACAAGTTCTAGGTGAACAGGCAAGCCAGGCTAGAGGTGTACCTGAGATGTTTGGACAAAGGACCACAAGTGGATTTCCTCAGAGCATGGATCCAACGCACGTACCAGGATCATCCGGGGAATACGTAGGAGACGTATTTGCTAAGAGTGAGAAATGGCTGGGAACGCCACCAACTCCGGATTGTGCAAAGTGGACCAGCAGAGAGGCAGAAATCCTAGGGTGGCAAGCATACATCTATGATTTAACAGCCTGGGCGATGCAAGCCAGCCTCGAGTTCGGCAGTGAGATCGAGCATGCGTGCAGGTGGCCAGACCCGCTTAATTGGCACCAGCTGAATGTGAATCAGAGAGCACGCAGTCGACGACTGATGGCCATGCTGAGGAGTGCTTTCGCAAGTCATCCAAGAACTTTGACGCTGATCAATGCGTTCAGTGAAGGGATCAATCTATGCAATGCAGATGTTGGTGTGAACACGGAACTGCAGGCTTCAAATGGCTTTGAATTGGTGAGGCAACTGACCCTGGAGTACAGCATCAGGACCCGGAGTGAAGCACTTAGTTTCAGGACAGCCTTAGCTGGGAAATCTTTTGCACTGCATGGTAATGAAACCAGTGCAAGTACCATTGTCACGGACACAATCAGAAAGATAGATTTCGAGATGGCTAGGTATTCTAAGTTGCTGGGAACACTGTCAAGTAGAATTGATGCTGCAGGGTTGCATGTAGCTGAAGCTGATTTGGTAGCTGTGTTGCTACGAAGCTTACCGGATGCAGTGAGAACGTTTTGTCTGCATCATACTGGAGGTGAATCATATCATGCATTTCGTGCCACAGCCTTGCGTTGGGAACAACAGCAACGTGCGTTTGCTGAATTCCACCCCAAGAAGAACTTGTATCAGGTGAACCAGGTAGAGGTATCTGATGAGTCAACTGCACACTATGACATGTCTGCAAGTGATGGGGATGGGAATTGGAATTTGGACGCTGTAGGCGGTATGAAGTGTGGAACATGTGGCAGTCGAAAGCACAGTTCAAATGCATGTGATGTTGATTTGTCAAAACTGAAATGTTTCAAGTGCCAGAAATTCGGACACATTTCTGTGAATTGCCCTGAAAGAAAGAAAGGAAAAGGCGACAACAAGCAGGTGATCAAAGGTAAGGGCAAGCAGAAGGGAAAGAAAGGCAAAGGTAAAGGTAAAGGTTTTGGCAAGAAAGGAAAAATGAACGAAGTAGGATACGAAAACGACTATGACGGGACTGACATGTGGTGGCAAGACGATGGATCTTGGTGGGAAGACCAGTCTTGGTTAGAAACGTCACAGGTTTGGAATGGCAATTGGGATGAATCATGGGACAGTGCATGGAATGAGGGACAGGAATACTGGGATGAATCCTGGAGCTGGCCGGCAACTGATGACCAGCAAGCCACTGCAAGTGCCGGTGCAACTGCTCAGGGAGTACAGTCTCTCGTGCTGAGTCCATTGATTTCCGATGTTTTTGCCAGTTTTGCAACAGGTTTGACAGTTGAAACAGACATTTCAAACGAAACTGAGACTGTTTGCAGCCATTTTTCATGTGATGAAACCGTTTTTCACGTTTCAATTTCAGGTTTGCAGTGTTTGGAGTCACACAGAATATTTTGCAACTGTGCGAATTGCATGATTATCGGTGATGACTTTGGTGCAAACTTGGAGAGATGTCAATTGCGAAACGTGAGACTAAACTATTTTTTCACCAGTTTACCACCAGCATGTTTTATTTTTGCCCCTGAATTTTTCGATGGAGGAGAATTCGTTCCTATCTCGGACAGTGAATCTTGCGAAGAACCCGAACTCATTTTTGTTTCTGACAGTGAGTCTGGATGTTCATTTGTTGTGGACCAGCCAACAAACTATGGAGACGAATTTGATGACAGTTGCACTGAAACGGAAACAGAAACAGACGTGTGCCAGTTGTGGAATTTGGACTTTGGATGGGTGCATGAACAGACCCCTCAAATTGACTCCAGTCTACTTTGCGCCATGTCTGCATCAGGAACCAGTGTTGTGTCAGGATCTCTGCAGGAAACTTCGCATCGTGTCACGACCTTTGAATGCGGTTTGCAAGGTATCGAGGTTGAAGGTGATACTCCAGTTTCTCAGGATCTTGTTTCATCTAACTGTCATCGAGTCGAATTGAAAAGGGTTGGAATCTCAACATTTTTGAACGTGCAAGACACAGTTTCTCATTCATTTGAACTGCATAGATATTCACCAGTGTTGCACCCACTTTTATCTGAAATTATGATGGGAGACGAAAGCCAGCATTGGTGGTTGCTGGACTCCGGTGCAGCGGCAACAGTCATGGCCACTGCATCACGCGCCACTTACGGTGCATGGGTTGTGAATTCTCAGAATGACCGCTTCAGGGCGGCAAATGGTAGCAAAGTGAACATTGATGGATCTACTACTGTTTCGGTTTGGGTAGGGTTCAAGAAAAAGAATGATAATTTGGGAAGGTTCCCGGTGTATCGTCAAGCCAAGCTGAAATGCCTTGTTGGCGGAATTAGCCATAACATCATTTCAACAAACACCCTTTGTGATTGCGGTTGGGAATTCAACCAGAATTCACAAGGCACTGAGGTTACTCACTCTGCAACAGGTTTGCGGTTAGATGGTGTGTGTAACTTTGGGGGATGTCCATGGGTTAAACTTGACCCTGCATGGATGTACCAGGATTCTGAATCCACTGCACAACAGGGTGAATTTGTGATGTCAGAAGGTATGAATGCAGTGCATGACGGTGCAAACTTGAATCCTTTAAGCCGTGCAGCGGAAGCTGCATTGGAAACTCACCGAATGCAAGGGCATGTGCCCTACGATCCACGTTGTACCATTTGTGCAAGAGGCAAGTCGACATTCCAACATCGTCGACGTCGAGAAGGTACTCTTGAAACGGAAGTGCAAGCTGATTTTGGGTTTTTGACCACCAGAGGTGAAATGGTTGACGATGAAGCTGAAGGGACAATTAAGGTGCTGGTTCTGACTGAGCTCTCAACGAATTGCGTTGGGTATGTCATTGTAGGACAGGAGACTCGAACGGTGAAGAATCAGATATGCAAGTGGCTGGATCATTTCGGCCTTGCTTCTTCGACCTCTTCCGTTGTCCTGCATACTGATGCCGAACGTGCTGTTTCAGAATTAGTTGGCACCAGCTCTGAAAAATACACTTTCCTTGTTAGACGTGCACGACCTCAACAACACCAAAGCAATGGAGGTGCTGAACGAGCTGTTCGACGACTTAAAGAATCTCTTGCAGTGTTGCGTGCCGAGATGAACCAAGGAGGTGCTGATGTTTGCTTCACTGAACGTGGCCTGCATGACGTTGTGACGTACATTGCATTGAGCCACAACCATTTCTCAAAGGCTCATGGGACTGATTTTTCACCATTGGAGTACTCTACACAGCGGAAGTTGTCTCGACCTTCCTTTGCAATGTTCGGACAAAGTGTCCTTGCTGAGTTGCCCAGTAGCATGCGAGCCCAATCACCCAATGAAACTCGAAGCATTGAAGCTTCGTTCGTGCACTCAGGCTTGGATACTGGACCCATCGTGCAAGGTGCAATCAGAATTGATGGAGAATTAGTTCTGAAGCGCTTTGTTGCAAGGAACGTCAAGCCAATCACTCCAATTGCGTGGAACCAGGTCATTGGTGATCAACTGTTTTCTGAGATTGAAGGTGGTGGACAAGCTCAAGAAGTTCTTCCTGCACGACCAGGTGTGCATGTCGAACCAGCTGCACCCAATGTGGAGAGACCCAGATTGCCTGATGCCGAGATCAACCAACCTATGCATGATGACGTTGTTGAATATCCTGATGGTGCGCCAGGTGATTTGGTCAGAGAGATGAAAGAATCCGACCCGAGCTATCGAGCTCCAATCCAACGAAAGAGACCGGTGGAGTCCGCTCCATCGCAAACCCGAAAGCCAGGTGAGCTAAAGATTGCCCGACAAGAACCAATTCGTGCATCTACTGCTGATGGACCTGCACTTCCGAAAGCCTCTCCAACTGTTTCTCCAAAGTCTCCGTCTCCGTCACCAGATGTTGTAAGACATGATGTGCGTGTGTTTCCAAAGACACCCAGGTGTCCTGCATGTGATTCTGGTATGGACGTCCCAGGAATTAGGCATAATGCTGAATGTAAAAGAAAGAGAGCTGCATTTGAGGCGAGTGAAACTCCCAGTGCAACTCCTGTTGTTGTGCCTAATGTTGCAAGACCGAGACTTGAGGTTCAAGATATGGAGGTTGAGACCGAGACAAGCCCGGCTCCGGTCGGCGCAGGTTCAGATCAGGTTGGACCATCCATGGACACTGAAGGTTCAGGCATGAAAAGGGAAGCAGAACAATCCGTGCAAGATCTTGAAGATGAGATGGCCGCAGAGCGTGCCGATGGGACTCAGGTTCCAATGACTTTGGATCTGTTTGTCATGGATGATGCATGTCATGCTTTAGGACCAGTTGCATGGAGTTTGGAACAAGGACCTGAAAATGCACGAGCCACAGCTCCAGAATTGTTTGATGCTGAACTGAATTCGATCAAGTTTGCACAGGGCAAGGACCATACATGTGTGAAGGTGAAACTTGGTGGATCTGAAGTGCTTCTGTGGAAACCTGACGAAGTAATCGATGATAGTTCACTCATGCAATTAGATGTGGATCTTGGTTTTGAAGGAATGAAAGAAGAAATTGGGAATTTAGAGAAGTGTGGTGCTGGAAAGGTCATAGGACAGGCTGAGGTTGATGCGTTGAAGAAGAAACACCCACTCATGCGTGTCATACCGAGTAGATGGGTTTCAGCATACAAAAGTGAGACACGGGTTCGTGTTAGGATTGTGGCAAAGGACTTGAATAAAGGAATTAGTGCACGAAAGCTGGGAATCTCGAGCCCAACACCGAGCATTGAGGGACTGCATTTTGTCTTAACTCTTGCTGCACAGCGGGCTCTTCGACTCAAAGGTCTTGACGTTTCCCATGCATTCATGCATTCTCCACTTCCTCACGGCCTCGTGATCGTGCTGAAGCTTCCTCTCTCAGTCTCTATGCCTGATGGATCACAAGCCTACTTGTTGCTCTACAAAGCCTTGAACGGTCTGCGAGATGCGTCTTTGCATTGGCTTAATTTGCTGAGTGACAGCATTCGTGGTGTTGGACTTACTTCGGACGAAGTGGAACCATGCATTTATCAAGGTGTTGTCAATGGTGAAACTGCCTTGCTTGTTGCCTATGTGGATGATCTACTGCTATGTTGCCAATCGGAGAAAGCCGAGAAGATTGTGGAGAAGGCAATTGGCAAAGCCGTGCCCCTGAAGGAGACCGGAATCATCCTTCCTGCACGTCATGGTGGTGGACACCTAATTTTCATTGGCAGGCATGTGCATCGAGGACTTGAAGATGATTCCTTGACCATTGGTGTGGATCCGAACTTCCTGGACACGACGTTCACAGAATTCAACATCACAAAAGGTTCGGCTTCAGTGCCGGATGTTGCTGGGATCTTGGACAAGGCTATGGGCGACAAGAATTTGATGCAGGAACTATCTCCCTCTGCATACTCACGTTTCCGACGTGCTTTGGGCAAACTATTGTGGATGGCTCAATCAAGACACGATCTCAAACTCTACCTAAGCCTCATTGGAAGTCAGCAAGCCAAACCGAATCAAGGCACGGAATCTGCAATTCGTGCATTGCTTAGATTTCTGTTTGAGGATGTAGGAACTTGTTTGAGATTACCCTCTCCTGAATATGAGAATTTAATGATTGGCCCTGCAAGACATTCAATCCTGCATTCATTCTCTGATGCATCATTTGCTCCATACAGATTCAATGGTAGGAAAGGTATCTCAGGTGGAGTTGTGTTTTGTGAAGGTGCATTGGTTAGGTCATTGGCTCGTCAACAACAGTCAGTGTCTCTGTCATCATGTGAAGCAGAATTGTATGCATTGCAGATGGTTGCCCAAGAATCGGTTGCTTTCAGTAATTTCTGTCACCGTGTGTATATCGGAATTGGAGAGATGAGAGAAAGAGATGTTCCCCAAATCCTGCTGGAATCTGACAGCTCTTCAGCGTTGCAGCTGTTAGTAGGACAGGACATTCCCAAGAGAAGTCGGCATGTTGAGATTAGAATGGCCTGGATGAAAGCTAAAATTAGTTCCAACGAACTGCTGGTTGAACACCGAGCTGGAACTGACAATGTGGCAGATCTTTTTACCAAGTGTTTGGGGACCAAGGATTTTCTCAGGCATCGAACGAGCTTAGGATTCGAAGTGCCAGAGGTACCTGTAAAGGACCTGCAAGGAATTAGGGATGTCATGTTGTTTAACAACCGTGTGGACCAGAAACAAGACATCGCCTTTGTTGAAGTTTGTTGCGGGACGAATTCAGCACTTAGGGAAGCCTGCAAGGTAGCCAGAATGCCCTACATCGGTATCGTCAAACGAATGGAAACTGCTGATATGTTTCAGAAAGTGAAAGAATTCGTTGAGGTACAACAACAGCTAGGGTATAGATGGGTGCATGTGCATGCTTCCACACCGTGCAGTTCAGGATCGCCCCTCAAGAATTTTTCAGCCCAAGTAGAATCTGAGGCTGACAGGTCATGGAAAGGTATCATGGACAACGTTTCTAAGTATCTGTTGCTGGGGAATTCACGGTCATTTGAGTTGCCACGAAACAACAACATTTGGAAACGAGACGAAACGAAACGTGTGTTGAAACAGTGCGGTTTGCAATTTGATGCTGAAGTGTTTTTATGCCAGACTGGAATGCAAGCGTCAAACGGCTTGCCAGTAGGAAAGGTTTTGATCTTTTGTAGTGCTTCAGCCGGTTTCTGCAACTTGCTCACGAAGAAGTTTGGTTGGTGCGAGTGCGACAAGCACGCTGGGATGTATGACGTGAATTGGAACCAGACAGGTGTTTACAACAGAGAACTTGCCAAGGCCATTTTGGCCGCAGTACGTGCAGGTAGGAAGGATCCCTGAAGGTGTGCTGTCTGCACAGAGCATGAAAGACCAAATGGAAAGTTTTTTCTTTGACCTGCATGTGCATGAGTTTCCATAGGAAATGTGCGTGGCAGGTGGAACTGATTTTTTGCACGTCTCCGGACGCCGCCAGTTCAATTTGAAAGGGGGGATGTGCGACCTTATTTCATTTTCGTTTGGCATGGAGAAACCAGAGTTTTGTTTTTGCATGTCTTATTTGAAACCAAATACAAACCAAACGAAACGAAACCCACAGTTGATGTCAGACACAGTCATGTGAAGCACTGCAGTCAGGTGGAACACAGATTTTTTGTTTTTCTCGCGAATCACTGGCGAACGCGAAGCACTTTTGATGAAACACTGCAGTGATGTGAAGCACAGTTCACTTGATGTCAACTTGTGCATGTCAGTTGAGTTTGTTTTGAGTTTTGCATGTCTGTGGACACATTTGGACAGGGTTGGACTACAGTTTTTGATGTTTCTGCAATGTTTTGGATGGAAGGCACGTCAGTCGAGATGCAACGACCTGCATGCTACTAAGGATGTCAGGTACATGACACAACTCACACGCCCAATTCAACATTTGCGGAGTTTAGGACCCTCAAAACGGCTAAACTGCGGTACTCGACTCTGGGTGCGTGTGTGTGTTGAAACAGCTTTCAATTAGGAATTAGAGCGACTGACGCAATGGCTCGAAAGTATGGACAACAGCACTGGCCGCCAGCTGATGCAGCCCCTTACGGGCGTTCTGGATCGAATTCGATGAATTCGCAGCAGCTCCCATACGATCCCAATGATCCAGTTCTTGGGACGGATATGACGCAGGGAGAATGGGACCAACTACGTGCACTCATGCGCAAAGCTGAGGAAGGTGGGAAGATGAACGAACTTTTGACTGTCCACAAGAAGGAGGTCAAAAATGCTCCCATGAACAGAACCTACCCACCGGATGACGACTGGCAAGAGTGTAATGAAGGTCACCCAGCTGACAAGAATTCATCTACGAATTCGAATGCTGGTAAAGCGCCTCCAGGTGCTCTATGGCCAGATGATCCAGCATGGAAGGTACCACCGGCATCTCCACCGAAGAATTTACAGCAAGGGGCAAGCTCTGGGTTTCGTGATGCACGTGAATACCACAAGAAGTGGCAGGATCGCCCCTACGATCCCAATGACGACCCCTGGATTGAAGATGTGGAGAAGGATGACAAGCCGAAGGATAAGCCTGTGATTCAAATTTATGGGAACGTTGTGCAAAAGAATGCGGACCTTGCGGAGGCAAAGGCTGCTGCTGCCGCCATTGCAGCCATTGCAAATCAATACTGCCATCCGGATGAAGGAGGTTCAGCGGGTTTCCCGAAATTCAATGCACAGGTGCCTATCCCTCCTCCGGCCAAAGCCGATCCACCAGTACTCCCTGCCGCAGCTCTTGGAAGTGAACAGTCATACAATGAACAGAAGGGCAAAGGCAAGGGATTCGAGAAGGGTGGAAAAGGAGAATTCGGCAAAGGTGGTCAAAGCGACAAGGGCAAGGGCAAAGAATTCGAGAAAGGTGCAAAGGGTGAGAAAGGAAAAGAAGGAAAGGGAAAGGAGTCACAGTTTCCCAAGGCCACAAGCCATTCTACAAAGTGTGCACGCATCTCGGAAGAGCCACCTGATGTGGTGGAACCGAATTCAAACAAGATGCCAGATGGTGCAATGACAGACGGCTCCAAACGTCGTCATGAGGCTGTGATGTCCGCCTCTGACAGTGAGGATGGGCTTGGTAGCTATTCCTTCATCTCCGACACCGGGGACTCACCGCCGATCTTTCCGAGCTTTCCCACTGGATTGCCAGGCACTCACAAATGGGCAGACAACTGGCAAGATGCTGATGTTAATTACGAAGAGGTGGATTTCTCAATTCCAAAGCCTGCATGGATCAAGGACACATATCACTGGTCTTGCACGCTATTGAAGATGGGAAAATTCGCTGCATCGCCAATTACATATCATGCCTTTGTTGTCAAGGTCTTCAACAAGAGTGCAGATGAATGTCGCTACGCCAAGAAGATGATCGGACAATTCAGGAAGAAGTTAACTTCCACACCAAGGACACAGGGTCCTGATTTCTGTGCATTTCTTATGCACTGCCGAGTTGACGCATTCCTGAATGCTGGCTACGTGTACCAGCGTGAGTTCGAGTGGCGTTGAATGCTGGAGGTCTTTGAGACATTGCATGCCCAAGCCAATGGTTTTCCTTTTTGTGCAATGTGCCTGGAATTCACTGGTATGGATGCTCTGTGCAGAATCTATGGAACTTCTTTTATGATGGACCGGACTGCATGGAATCCGTTGCAAGGTGATTTCAACTTGGCACTTTGAGTTCAATCTTTCTGCATCAATGAGTATGCGGACACAGACAACAGCGATGACACAGGAATAATTAACGTACACAGGTATTTTCGATACATCTGCAACTGCTGGGAAGAGATGACTTCGTGTGCGGATCCTCACAATGGTTTTGCAGATGATGTGGATACATATACAATGCATTGTGCTGCATGTTGGAAACTTTCTTAGCCAAGCTGCATGGGAATCGTAGCAAAAGGGGGTATGGAAGTATAAACTCCCGTTGATACGGTGAACATGTGCTACGTTCCCCTGACAACTTGATATGGCATGTGGAATTTGGTTACAACAATGTCTTCTTTGTGCACAGCTCTGGATTTGCTGCAGAATGGTGGAATAACATCTGGGAACGATGTATTTTTTGTTGTTTTCTGGACTTTGCATGGTAATGCAAAGTATTTTGGTGATGATGCTTATGGACAAGAAGGTCAAACGTTGTTTTCGAAACTCACTTGCTGCATGCGCGGCATTTGCAAGTGAATTTGGACGGTTGTGGTGCAACTTTATCTTTCCTGGATGTGCATGTCGTTTGTCAACAACAACAAACCAATTTATTTTCTGCCAAACTGCGTTTTGCATTTTTTCTGGAAGCTGCATGATGTTTTTTTGAGAAGTTTGTGGACGAAGAGAACGTTTTTGGAATTTGTGATGAGTTTGAAGTTATTCGAGAATGTTTTGGAAATGGTGATGAATTCAACCAACATGAATTCATCAATGTGAAGCTGAATGTTTTTGGTGCGTTTGGAATCTGTGTGATTCCGCTGCCGTATTCAAGACGGGACAAGTGCAAGAAGACCAACATAGCGCAGTGCATGCTGCATGAACAGCAAACTTACTTTGCTCTCGTCGTTTCCTGTGTGGAAAAGAGTTGAGCGACTGGTGCAGTGAAAGCCGTTGTTTTGGGGTTTTGTGTTTTGGTTAAACACTCGACGTGGCGGAGGCCGACCCCCATTGCGTGCGTTTGCGACTAGTGGTTGTAATTAGGTCTGTTTGGGTTTTCGCAACCACGTTTCACTTTCCTGTTTCACTGCGGTAGCTTCTCACCACTTTGTAGTGACCCGGCGTTGACGGTGTTTGCTTCAAAGTGTTTTGGTGCTATATTATGCCATGATGGCTGCTCTTTGAGATCTCGGGGATCCTGGCTGGGGGGATCCCTGGTTTCCGCATTGAGCTGTGTTGCTTCAGCAACCTGTGACGTGGCCCTGGGTGATTTTTTGGTTGGTTTTTTGGTTGTTTTCTATCTTAAGGGCCTGCGTTGACATGGCACAGAAGTTGTCATTTGCATGCGTCGAGATGTATGATGGCCTGCGCGAAGGATGGCACACAAGTTGCTATCGGAATTCATCTCAAGAGCACATTGCTGTCCTTTTGCCCTGTTTCTTGGTTTGTTCTGTTCTGTTTTGTTTGTTTGGCTGTTTTTTGTGTGTTTTGTTTTTTGTGGTTTTTGTTTCGTTTGCTTTTTTGTTTGTTTGTGCTCGCTCTCGGCAATCGGATAGCTTTATGGACTATGTAAAGGTCCACACCAGCTCTCTTTTGTGGCTTTTCATGCATGTCAATTCAATTTCCGGCAAGTAAAAGCTTGTGTAACGACCTGGCGAAAGCCTCGGAGGCGTTGGACGGAAAAAAAGTTATTTTTTGCTCAGCGCAATCCAGTACCTGCATTGCTTGAATGCCACCTGGCCATATGAGCTCAGCGCAACCAAGTGAATTGGTATGCCTGCCTTAAGAACCCCAGAGTCACAATGAGGCACAGGATCTCCTCCTTTTGCAGGACTATGTGTACAAACTGACGAACACCCTCAGAACATTGGAAGACACCCTTGCCGTATTGCAACAAACAGAACTCCTTGCAGGTGTTATCAACGAGCAAGACTGCAGAGACATTCGCACAGCCTGCAGTTGCATAAGGAGTCTGCGCATTCGAGTAGAAGCCCGTGCCAATGTTACAGAACGTGAAGTGATAAGTCGACAGCATGAAGACCGCTTGCAAGAGCACTAACACAGTGGTGATGACTGGCACCAAAATTTTGGCGCAATATGATGATTGGAAAAGCAGTTCTGAGTGGACTCTGAGTGGGCCCTGAATCACTCAAATGATCCTCTGCCAGGTCACTACCATTGAAGTCGATGATGCCACCAAACTTCTAGAGAAGGTCCGACAGAAGCTTCAAGGAATCCAAAACATCCCATCCCAGAGGGTGAATGACCTTGAGGCGGCTATACGCCAACTCCGTCAAATTGGCTGTATCTTAGATAGTGTACCATATCTGCCTGTTATGGATCCTGGCTGGGGGGATCCCTGGTTTCCGCATTGAGCTGTGTTGCTTCAGCACCCTGTGATGTGGCCCTGTGTGATTTTGTGGTTGGTTGTTTTGGTTGTTTTCTTGTTTAAGGGCCTGCGTTAACATGGCACAGAAGTTGTCATTTGCATGCGTCGAGATGATACTAAGATATCACCTCTCGCCTCAACAAATCTTTTTCACCCATAACTGGGCCTGTCACGACACTGCTGTGTGGTTTTTGGTTTTTGTTTTTGTGTTTTGTGTGGGTTGCTTTTGTTTGTGTGTTTTTGTTTTGTGTTTGGTTTTGGTTTTTTTTTGTGTTTGGGTTTTCTGCGTCCTCTGGCACGTGACAGGTGAATAGGACTATGTATCGGTCCTCTACCAGTTGTCTTTTGTGGCCCTATAGTTTGGCCTCTGTCCGTAGCCCTTTGGCTCAAGTTTTCGGTTCAAGTTACCAGTAGCCGAGCACACCTGTTGCAGAGGAGAGTACTGGTAACTGCGTAGTTAGCCCAGGGGTAAGGGACTTGTTGTGTAGTTTGTTGCTGGGGCGACTTACTGTGCTCGATTCCTCCTGTGCTGTCGGAACCCCCCCTTTTTAAGGTTAGATCGTGTTTAAGTCTTGTTGCTCTCTTTTGGTTTTCGCCTGGCCCTTAGATATAGAGCAACTGGTTGAGAAAGTGTGCAAACCTTAGTTTCTGTTTTTTGCTTGCTTAAATCTCTGTGATTGGCATCGAGCTTCAGATCTTAAGGTTTGGTTTTCCTTGTTGCCTGGGTGTCTGTCCAAGGACGTGACAGGCACCTTGCGCAACCTACACTCACCCCTTTTTGACAGTTTGTTTTCACACAGGGTGTCTGTCCTAAGACGTGACAGGCTCACTGTTTTCATTTTTCCTCTTGAATTTTTGCACTCACACAGTGTGTCTGTCCAAAGACGTGACAGGTCACTGTTCTTTTACTACATTGCTCTACCAAGGTCCCCTTTTTACCAGTTTTGACGCTCACACAGTGTATCTGTCCAAAGACGTGACAGGTCACTGTTTCCACTGCACTGCTTTACCAAGGTCCTCTTTTGATCTGATTGCTCTGTTTTCTCTCTTTTTACCAGTTTGAGTTCACACAGTGTATCTGTCCAAAGACGTGA
Source organism: Cladocopium goreaui (assembly GCA_947184155.2). Classification (NCBI taxonomy): domain Eukaryota; class Dinophyceae; order Suessiales; family Symbiodiniaceae; genus Cladocopium; species Cladocopium goreaui. The sequence continues at coordinate 23,929 of CAMXCT020004025.1, read as the reverse complement.
CAGGTCACTGTCCTTCTACTCCACCGCTTTACCATTGTCCCTCTTCTTACCTGAATTTTTTGGTTTGTTTCCTCTCGTCTTTTCTGCTTCTCTTTTGGACTACTCTCTATTTCACACAGTGTGTCTGTCCAAAGACGTGACAGGTCGCTGTTCTCTCCACCGCTGCCTCTGATTACACAGTGTATCTGTCCAAAGACGTGACAGGTGCTCTGTTGCCCCTACCCACCCCCTTTCTGTTTTGTATTTCGAGACACCTCGCCCCCCCCCTTTTTTTTGTTTGGATTTGTTAAATCGGATCTCGTTACTTCCATTTCGAACCTATTGAAGGGACTCCATTCCTTACACCCTCTTTTCTTGTTTCGTTTCTCTCTCCCTGCTCTACGGGTTTATCTGTCCAAAGACGCGGCAGGTACTCCCCCCCTCCCCTGTCTTATCTCGAGTAACTTGTCATACCTCTCACACACCTCTCACATACAACCTTTCTCTTGGTGAGAAGACAAAGCCAGAATGTCTGAACACATCGAGGCCCAACAGGCTGCTGCGGAATATCTCGGTGCACTTGGATTGCATGCCACTCTCATGGTACATTTTCCGAGTAAGATCAAAGCACCTGAAGGCATACTTCTGACCACCTATGATCAGCTGCAGTCACAGATAGCGAAGCAAGAGACTACTGCTTATGCGTTTCCCTCTTTTGGAGCGGCTCAAAGTGCTATGAAAACACTGGCAACGATGCAACAGACTGTTATACTTATCTATGAGTGTCATGCCAACACTGGCCCAGTCGAAATAGCAGCAAAAGTTTTTGACACTTGCCAGGGACACATTGCAGCCATTCGAGAAATAAAGCAGCTCACTGGAACCCTCAAATATCAAAAATATCCTACTGTACTATATCTTGTCAAAATGGATAGCCTGTCAAGCAGTCCAGCCGTAATTGAATGGCAAATCCCTGACACGATAACTGATGAGCTGATAATGCCTGCCCGTATCGCCTTTGAAAATTTTGTTGGCAAAGAACTACGACAAGGGCAGTATCCAGGAGTCAGCGAGACTAGTACATCACCAAATGGCTGCTATAATTCTGACAAGTCAAAAGGAAGCATGCCGCTTACCATCAAATATGAAAAGAACTCCTGCTTACAAAGAACCAAAATCCGTGAAGCAATCGAATCCTTACAGAAAGAAATCAACACAGCACAAGACACCCAGTTTCAGATTAAAGAAGGCATTGACTGGACTCGTTTACATAAACTGCGGGAGGCTGCTACTTTCACTGTCATGTCCACTCGGCACTTAAGTGATCAAGAACGAAATGCACTTGCGCTGGAGCTCATGTCCTTTAGAATTAAGTACTTCTTCCTATCTAAAGCTCAAGTAATGCTGAAACTAGAAGGCATTGAAATCGAAGTGCTCCGCAATTTATTGCATTGTTCTACAACGTATTTGCCCTTTGGGCAACGCCAGCAATCGACACAATTTGTCCTTAGTCAAGTGACTGCCACCGGCAGCAACTGGTACCGAATTGAAGTAAGGTATGCACCAATAGGCAGTATGCCCTTTATACCACTTCAAATTGCAAAGAGTAGCATCACCCCACTCCTGGAAAATGAAGTAGCAGCCATTGACTCAGAGCTCGGTTGTGCACCCACCAACGCATTTTCAGCATCCAAATTTGAATTCCAAACAATCGTTAATGAAGACAATGTCAATGTCACAATGCTCACTTTTTGGATCCCTCATGAAGTTAAGCAGAACTTCCCATGTTCTTTCTCAGTTAAGGACAAAAGAGGAAACAATATTGTTTGCACGATTGAGCATTGTGGAAACATACTGCCACAAACTGGTGCACCGGGTGAACCACCCAGGCACGAGACCAAAGGAGAGCATTGGCGTAGAATTGGTGAAAGGTGTAATCCAAGCTTCAAAAATAGACTCACTGTCATTGCCCCTGTCAGCACCCAGAATGCTTCTCAGAAGCGACGATTCGGACTTCTGAAAGACTCAGCAGTTGACTTGCAGACTCAACAGGTATCATATACGTATTCTGAAGAGACCTACCCGTGGATTCTCTTCCTGGAATCTATTCCTGTAACAGATACACTGGACATCTTTTTGACTCATTTTAGTCATTTTGAAGCAGTGAACAGTGCAAAAGGAGAATTCTGCAAGCAAAACTTCCTTAGGTTTGAACAAGTGTCCAAATTTACCAGAATCATGATGTTTGAAATCCCGTCAGGAAGGCAATGTCAAATCAATCGAGTTGATGGCCTTGAAAGCTCATTATACCTTACTAAGGTCGATGCTTTACAAATATACCCCTTCAAAACTTGTTATCTTGTCATGCTCGTGCCTCCCCACTTTGACTGCAGTACCATGCTAACTGCTGATACTAAAGTTGAAGCCATTGCTGCATGGAAATTTAGTACATTCGACAACAACAGAACCAATTTGAAAACCACCGCGGTACTTTCGACAAGCTCCACACAGCACCAACCGCTAATGAAGGACAAACGAATTGACCAGGGTGCCAAACTGCTTAGGACCCCGTCTGCCCCCCCCAGCAGCAAGAAAGCAATTGACCAGCTTCCGGCTTACGCAGTTTTAGGCGTCACCCCCCCACCAACTCCGCCCTCCCAGCAGGTCAATCCGTATCAAAACAGTCCCCCCCTCACTGATGCTGTCGCTGGGGCAAGCGTCCATGACACTGCGAAGTCAAATGCAGAGCGGTCAGGCAGTCAAGGTGAACTTAATGGTGCTCAGCGTGCTGGTAACGTTCCAGAAGGGCAATTAACACATGGGGATGCACGCACTGACCCCCCTACTGTCAGCCCAACCATCCCATGGACCAACCTACCTGCTAGTCACCCAACTGACACCGGTGAGCAACAGATTACTGAAATGGTTGTTGATCAAGACCATCACGGAAATAATATACGCAAAAGCGAGGAGGAAGATAAGGAGATGCTACCTCCCCAACCTGTACTTCTCTCCACCCCCGTCAAGAAACCCCCTACACGTGAAGGAGAAGCTCTTAGCAGTCAGAAAACTAGCATCCAAGAGCTCAAACCTACTTGTGGTGAAGTGAAAGGTGGGCTTGCAAGCAAAGGCAGACTGTCTAATGAACCTTCTGACCCTGTTGTCACTCCGTCCTCCCCACCTGGTGTCTCCCCTTCCTCACCAAAGGACAATGCGAAACCTGAGTGCAGTGACCCCATTGTACCTACACTTCCAAGTCCATGTCAGCCTCCAGATCTTGCCTCTAAGGCCCCTATTAGAAATGATCCTTCGCCAGAAAAACAGCCAGTGTTACCTGATGATTCTATTGTCGTAGAAATCGGTAAAGATCCCCCTGGCATTGCAACCCCCACAAGGACCAAGTCTTCCCAGACCTCCTCCTTACATCAAGGAGAAGCACTGCCCCCTATCCAGGCTGCCCTTAAACGAAGTTCTGTCCTCCCGGCCAACGACAGAACACGTGTGTGCATTGATATCACTGGGGAAGATGACCATACTGAGCAAAATGACCCCGCCCAGACATCCTTTGAACGTGAAACTCAAAGTCAGTCCCAACCAGCTCAGTTTGCCTCTCTCTCTCCTTTTGCTGAATCCAGCCGCAAATGGTTCCCAACCCTTGATGCTCCGGTTATTGCGGCCTTAGCTAATAAAGCCCAAGACATTGCGATTAACTGTGGTCACATGTCTAGCATGAATACTGCATTGTACCTCCTATCAAGAGGGCCGTGGATCCCAACACATGTTAGTATACATGTGCGACAGGCAGCCCTTGCAGCAGTAGGGGTAGGGTGGAGTTGGGTCCATCAAGTACCCACGGTTTTTCCCTTTACATGTTTTGATGCCTGCTTGTCCCTAGCGACACTCAGCACCATTCCCCCTAACGGCACTGCACAAAACGATGCAGTATATGAACTATACTCAATCATATGCGCAAACCTTAGTCAGAGTACTCGTAACTTTCTTTTCTCAAGATTTGTATTACAATGTCAGGCGTGCTTACAGTCTAGCGCAATACCAATTGACACCTTCACTGCCACAGTCAAGCCTAATACAGGTATAGATGAACTTTGTGACTTGATAGTTCCAATCTGGAATACTAATGAATTGACAGAGTGTCAAGCTTGTTCATGTCTAGACACTGCCAATGCCAAGTGGAAATGCGGCAAATTTGGCCCCTTGATTATCGTTCGAATCAAAGTACCTCCAGGATGCTCCCTTCCGAAGCTCGAGGAAGAACGACTTCCGCTCGGGCACAAATTCATGTTCCAAGAAAGAGAGTACGAAATCCAGTGTCTCATAGCCACCACTAGGCTTGACTTTGACAGCCAGCTCATAGTCCTACATACTAGTCAGCCTGGAATGATAAGTATGTACGACCATAACAATGGTATACGAGTTGTGGACTGTAAGCATGTCAGCGGGAAGCTCCTCATCAGTGGGCTTGTCATACTGCCAGTTAAGTCACCCAAAGCAATCCTAATGACAAAGCAACTTTCTGAAGCAGCAGGAGGAGGTGAAGTTGCGCAGTATCGCAAAAGACAGTTAAAGGTTGTCAAAGGCTTTCTCAAAACGCCTCGGAAGCAGAAAAGAACCCGAACCTCGCAGCTCTCTCCCCCTTCATGCAAGAACAATGCGAAAACCAAGTCGAGCAAGAAGAGGGCGAAGGTGACCAGACATGGACCCCCTAAAGATGGTAAGAATGAGAATGTAGTTGAAGAGATTGACCCTGAAGGATTACCTAGGATTATCGCACATGCAACGCTGGCCAACGTTGGTGTTATCTCGATGTTTGATGGAGTCGGATCGGTCTATCACATCATTAAGAAAAAACTAGGTAAACCCCCTACTATCTTCATCGCAGCAGAAATTGATCCTGTCTTACGTCGGCTTGTTGCTGCCGAAATAGGGCTGCGTGAAGACCAACAGTGGGCATATACGATTGAAGGGGTTGCTACCATCTACGTTAAAGATGTATGGGATCTAGTTGCCCGTGACTCTCTGATCCTTCGTCAAGCCAAGGCAATGTACCCTACAATCAAGTGGATTGTTGTTGCAGGATCTCCCTGTCAAGATCTTACTTATGCAGGTTACTTAAATGGATTGCTTGGGCTGACAGGTCAGCGAAGTATGCTCTTTTTTGTTGTTTACCTTGTAATTCTGCATCTTCAGAAGCTCTTTGGACCAGAATCGGCCCGATATTTGACAGAGAATGCTGGAAGCATGCAAATTGTACAAACTGACCACAAACCTAAAGGCATGCAGCGCCTTGAGCAGTCTGAACACTTCCAAATGTTTCTATATTGTCTTGGACTTCCTAGTAAACAACCAACCAATCGGTGGGTATGGGACACTGGTCCCTATTATGGCATTCAGCGAAAAAGGGTATTTCTACGGAGTCACATGGACACAGAGAAACTGGCCAGTGTTCCGCTCGCATTTATCGATGAATGGGGCCCTTTAGTGACCTTGAACGGTGAAAACTTACCATTGGCTCCATTACTCCGAACAAGAGGGTTGTCAAACAATGGAATCCTGAAGCTTTCCTGGACAGGCTATCAGCCCAGTGCACTCCTATGGGATTATTCCTTTTTTGGTGGGAGGAAATCTTTCATGTTGTTAACCCAAATGGCTGAGGGAGTTAGGGTCCCAAACCTGTCATGGGCAAGCTTCATCCCTGCTCACTTTCTCCCCATATGGAAAAGCTTCCTTATTACTCTTCAAACAGACAGAGCGACCACATCCAAAAAAGATGAGCTCATTGAACAACTAGTGCCTATCTTTCATAACCCAAATATTGTGCTGCCAATGAGAATTCTGACGGTCCAAGAAGTACGCAAATTAGCAGGACTTGAGAATATCTTAACGACAGAAAGACATGGTCCCTCTCTTCTCACGGATAAAGTGATTCGAGACTTTTGTGGAAATAGCTTTCACCCATCTCTCATCAGTGCGGCTCTCGGTACTGATAATCAGCTACAACAGTGGGTTGAGGGAAGCAATGATGCGCAGCCGTACCACAAAGACCTACCGAGTATCCAAGAAGTCTATTCCAAATACCAAGACTTGCTGAAACTGGTTTTGGAACAAGCAGCCGCTCGAGGAGTTCAACTCAAAGATGACAAAGTTGACTTTGAAGCGAAATGGAGGCACTATACTCTTAATGACAGTGTCGAATCAGCTTGCCCTCCAGTAGTGCACCAGCCGACAGTTTTCGCCTTTTTACAAGGATCCAAACCTCCGAAGTATCAAGGAACCCACAGTGAGGATAAACCCCCCTTTGGGGATAAAGAGCTGAGCAATATTATGATCCAAACTCGGATTGATTGGGTGCTAGAGTCCTCAAACACATATGAAAATGTTACCCTATCAGCGCACATGCTTTACTTGGCTGTTAGAAATGGTCTTGGATTTCATGCTGAAGCTCAAGAGATCAAAGCAAAGCATATTGAACTGTTGAAAGAATATACGGGTGCTGAACAACTTACTGCTATCAAACAACTATTTGTTGTTTTCCTGATTGCAACGCTTAGTGTAAAGCACCAATTTCCCCACGGTTTTATCATTTGGGCACCAAAAATTATGCAACCTCCCCTTATCTATGTTGGGGTACAGCGACCTTGCCTGCTATTCCTGTTGCTTTCTCATGAGCCTGATCAACCGTTTCGCTTTGGAACGGTCGCATTCGACTACCGACAAAGTAAAGACCTTCTCATTCATGCCAACATGCCAAAGATATTTGCTGATGTGGTGCAAGTTTCTTATCATACATTTGCGACCTACCCGATACTTGCTCGAATTGATAATGGACAGCACTACATACATCTTAGTGAATTTGCGGCTTTACAGTGCCCTTTTTGTGCCTTGTGTTATTTGCACACACTTGGTGCCCCGCAGTGCTTTATGCACAACGCCTCGCCCGCTAGCACTGTCATCCATTTACTCGGTGGTCTGGATGGCACAGGCGGCTTAAGTATTATAGGTGTATTAGCACGAGATGTTAGTGGTGCCACTCCACAATGGATCGCTGTACATGTTGTTGACAATCACCAAGTTCAAGATCTTACAAGATCTAAGTCCTTTGTTGCGTACATAGTTGCCACCCCTGTTGTATGGTCACCAATGTGGTATACGCAGTCAACGTCCATGCGGCGAATGCCCAGGCAACTTGGAACTCAGCTCATACAATCGCATACACTGGACCCATCAGGAGAATATCTTATCTTTGCAGGCACGGAGGAGTGGAGCAGGCTGCTCTTCGCACTGGGAGAAGCCCCAACAGAGGGATTAAACTGATTATTGTTACTTGCAATGATGATGATTCTGCGGAACTTGCCTGCTCCACTGCTCCGTACACTGCTCAAGATGCTTACGCGATGTGTCAAAACGACTTACCTATTCGAAACAGGGACTCAGTGCCCGCCATATCTATCAAAGATACGTGACCTATCAATATTGCCCCATATACTCCATGTCCGAACACCATGGTGGAAGTTAACCCTGCAACATGTTGCCACACTTTTCCATCAGGGTGTTGATGATTTTTATCAGCAACTTATGTGTGACTCACGAACATTACCTTCTCTTGCAGTAGAAGAAATAGGACGAAGCATTCTCGAATATCGAAAAGCTATCAGACAAGATCTTCCATTCAGGCTTAAACGATTACACGTGTGGAATGTATCAGGGTGGACACTCACAACAAGAGCAGGGGATGCCAAAATGCGACTCATTAAACGACTGCTACGAACAGGCCCGGTTTTACTACAAGAAACCAGATGGCATGCTGAAACCCATCAGGTCTTGCACCATAATATACCAGGTATTCAAGTTGCACACACCCAAGGATTGTTAACAGAAAGAGGTGGAGTGTCGGGTGGTTCAGCAGCCCTAATTCCACCTGGGTGGAAACTTGACCGAACAGAAGTTGTCATACCAGGTCGCATTGTCCTTGCCGTAATCCAAGATAGATATTCTACCATTGGACTCTTGTCAGTGTATCTACATCCACAAACCAAGGTCGTTGAGCTGAAAGAATTAATCACCTGGGTCAAGACCAGTAGAGTCGACTTTCCCCTTTATCTGGGGGGAGATTTTAACCAAGTGGATGCCAGCTGCCCGGACCTTTGGAATGAATTATTTATTAGTCCACGCGCAAGTTCTCGACACGCATCCGCAACTTCACACCTTTGAAAGCCCTACTGGAAGTTCAGCACTCGACAGAGTATTATGTCCTACTGATTATATAGCTGCAGCCCAAATAGATGTTATGGTAGCAGCCAATAGGCGACATCACCTAAGTGGACATTACCAGCTCACCGCGACCTTTGTAGTTCGACCAAGAGTCAAAAGTGACATGAAAGACCCAGTCCATCAAACCATCCCAACTAACGTGTTTTGCCCTGGAAAGAACGAGGCTGACCCCTATATGGTTCCTAACGATCTACAAGAGCTGATAAGAAGGATCCAAAGACTACCCCAAACAGATGAAGTTGAGTTTGTGTCCACCCTTTGGTCGTGGTGGAGACAACAACCTATTCCATCGGATCACCCTCGAATTCCTGAGCATGAACTACTGCGGAAATTCCTTAAAATTCGAGCTGAAGTGTTACACGTACCTGCAAAGCATTTCCATGCACTCCAGGCTGCCACTTACCATATATTTACTTCCAACGGGGTTAGTGAGCTGTATCCAGGAAAAATAACAATTCGAAGTGATCTGTTGAAACAGATTTTTGATTTTCTAGACCAGATCACGATGACTCGACAATATCCCGCTCTTGAGCAGGTAAATCAACAAGCCAGAGGTATCGGCAATAACATTACTTTCTGGAACCGTTTGCGATCTATCTGCCCCAAGGGCGTCATTTATAATGGGCCGATCCTCAATCAGCAGGGAGAACAGTGCACCACCTCCCAGATGTTGGACGAAGCCATGCTTGACACGCGGAACTTTTTGGTTTGTAAAGCCTCAAGACTCTCTTCAAGAATGGGAACCTATTTTACGGGAGTACCAGACTGCTTCGTCGTGGCCGAGTATTGAACTTCCCCAGAAACAGGACTTTCTCCATACACTCCTTGGCACTAAAGATTCAGCCCCTGGCCCTGATGGAATCCCCTACTCTGCATGGAGGCTTTCCCCTGAAGATAGCTACCCAGTCCTAGATCAGCTGATGATGAAAATGTTAGCAGGCCTACGAGCTGCACCTGTACAAGTAGGGGTTTGGATACCCAAGGCAAAAGTAGGTCCGACTGCTGACTATTTCAGGCCCTTAGGAATGCCCAATACTTGTGATAGGCTTGTTGATGGCACCATTGCTGCTGTAGTCATGAAAGCAACTTGTGCCTATATGCATCCCTCGCAGGTCGTCATGAATTGCTTTAAAGAACCGCAGCATGCTGTCCATGCCATACAAGCCTTACTGGATAGCAATACTCCCGTGGCTGCACTGCTAGTTGATCTATCAAAGGCCTTTGAGCGGGTTAATCCCTATTGGATCTTACATATCCTGCGAATGCGTAACGCGCCGACATGGGTCTGTAATTATGCCAAATACATCCTATTTGGAAGGCTCATCCGCCATAAAGTTCAAGGCAGACTTCTGCCGCCTAGGGCGGTGCATGTGGGAGTTGACATGGGAAGGTCTTTCTCAGTGTTCCTATTCTGCCTGGCAATGGACCCGATATATCACTATATGAATCGTATCCCCCGGGTCCTTAGTGTTCAGGGATACATTGACGACAACACGATTGCAGGACCAGGACATGACATTACCTGGGTTAGTAGAGTCCACAAATGCTATCAATGTTGCTGGTCGGCAGGTTTTCAAATTGACCAGCATGCCTGTTGGCAAGCTATCAGCACTGACTGTCCCCCCTTTTCAGTCCAATCCCTGCCTGGGCGGATCGAAAGTGAAGTTATTCTCCGGCAAAAGAAATACCCCACCGCACGAGCAGCGATCTTATCGGCTATCCTTTCCCAAAAGACACTCCTACTTGCACGAGCTGACAAGTGTATAGGGTTGACCCCTCGAGAAGCTTGCGGTATCCTTAATGGAACTGACTATACACCCATATGCTCATTGCTGGCACTAGAGTGTAACTGTAGATGTAAAACAGCTCTAGTAATCAACAGCCCGCTTCCAAGCTGGGTGCTTCGTCAGTTAGATCAGTCAGGTTTCGGGGCACACTGCATCCAAGGTGTTGCGACCTCTCTCGGACTATTATTGCTAGGGCGCGCCCAATTGTCGGATCGTGACTTATGGACAGTAACTACACACCCTACTACCCTTAAACAAATCAATCCTAAGGCTGCCGAAAAGTTTATACATCGGCTCAGGCTGTTTCGGCAACCAGTCCTCTCAGTTGTCTCTAAGAGCATTGCTTTCAATACGTTTGCACAAAGTGTGGTACTATACACTACATCCTATTTGGTGCTGCCACGGAAGATCTTCAAATGCTACGCGCGGCAGCAACGGAACTCTTACTAGGACGAAGTTGGATTAGACATGACCTCCTTGCATTCGTATTTCGACTGTGTAAAATTGCACCACTACTTGACCCGGGCGTAAGTATCCTTGTTTCTGCATTAGGGCTATTTCTGCGAAAAGGAGGAAAGGTTCATGAACTTTACATTGAAACTCCGCCGGCAGTGAACAGACAAACACACGAAGTTAGGATACTATGGCAAGCGTGGGCACGTGTCGTGGGGGAAGGTGTCCTAACAAGAGCAGTATCAGGAAGTGGTACAATCAAACAAGGAATAAACGCAGTCAAAAAATGTGTGCTCCATCACATGATGCAGCTAGCATCTCACTATATTCGTAATAAGGTGCTAACAGCAGGATGGACGGGAGGAATCAGCTGGGCATGGCTCAGCCAGGCTTGCGAGGCCAACAAGCGATGGATTCCTAGTATTACTAGGTTCACCTTGTTACGCTGGGCAGTCAATGAGGATGATGATGAGTGGTTAGCACGACGTGGCCAAAGCCGGCAAAAAAAATGTGCTCTCTGTGCAAACTTTGGCCGTGCTTACCCACTCGGCGGCTATCAAACTGCGATTTGTGAAACATGTATAGTAACCAAACAGTTGACGGCCTTCACGACAGACTCCCTTGTCAGACTGCTTGAGGCATCACGCAGAGTACTCCCTACACAAGAAGAACTACCGGCAAGTGAAGACTGGGAAAAATGCATTGCATGTTCAAAGGGAGACAATACCGTAGGACATTGGATTCGGTGGTGTGTAGTACCTATCAGCGCGTTAAGAAGCTTGACAGGAGATGATTCAATACTGTCGCTGGCCGAAGGGTCAAGAAAAAGCGCTAAGCACTTAGCAATAGCATCGCGAGTAGTTCATCAATTCAGGTTGCTACTACGGGAATCAGGTGCAATGAGACATCAAATCTCTGCTCCCCTTACCCCCATGGATACCTGGATACATAACCTCGTGCAAAGAGTACAAACAGAACTACCCCTGGACCTTCGTATGCAGCATATAAGGACACAGTTAGTTTCCGCCCACTGTTCTGTTGATGACTCGCTACTCTCGTGCTGTGACAAACCCCCACTTCACATTTCGTGTGCCCTTGCCCCTGCTCGAGTATGCATTACTCGTGAAGCAGTGGAAGCCAATCAAACAGTTGCGGTTGTCCCCTTAGGCTCTGAACCACTGCAATTAATTCAGCAAACTATCCAGGTCGGAACAGGAATTTCCCCAAATGTCTCGCTCCCCACTTTCCAGTGTGAGTGTGGTGACTATCATTGCCGTCTTACGGCATTACAGCCTATAGGCACCGATGAAGTACTTAGTAGCTGTCTCAATTCGGACAAAACTACACTACTAGTACAATTTGACGGGTCCTGTCATGCTGATAAGGGAACAGGTGGGGCGGGCGCTGCTCTCTTAGAACTCCAGCGAGAAGGACTAACGCTGCTCAAGTGGAGAGCTATTGCACTACCTAGCTGCCCAGACAATATCTTTGCTGAGGCGGTGTCAGCTAATCTCGCAACAGACCTTTTGTGTGAAGAAATGGTACACAGAAGCTACGCAGTTGACCAGGCCTACTTACAAGGGGATATCCTCCCCATCGTAAAGCACTTAGCCTTTGCAGGACGCTTTCGTCGGATCGACCTACAGCCTATTATACAGCAAATTCGCCGGAAACAATCGAGGTTTTTTGACCATGGAAAATGGGTATACCGCCCAAGAGAAGCCAATATACTCGCAGACTATCTTGCTGGAGTAGCGAGCCGAGCGGCACAGGCCTTCCCAGCTCATATAAGCGAGCCTACCGAAATCGTGGTTGAAGCGCCCTATCAGTTGGCCATGCGATCTGGAGCTATTGTACTGGAAGAGAGGCCGTTAGGTGTTACGATCCTATTACTTACCGAAGTCCCGACTGTAAGCATAGAATTGGTAAATAAATTTATGATGCAAACTGCAAACCAGCAATACCGCAAAGAGGTGGAGGCCTATTTAGCGGGCACTGCCAATCTCACGAAACCCCGAGTAGTAGAGTATACAGCTTCTGCAACAGACTGTCTGGGCCGACTGTATGGCAGAGGTCCCTGTGCTCAAAGACTGCCACGAAAGGTAAGATTACTCCTATTTGGAAACTACGCACCAGGAAGTTGACATGGTCGGCGCTTTCTACGAAATCATGCGACGACTCCTTCGCAGCAGTCACCTCCCACACATAGTAGATCTGAGAGCGATACTTATTGATCTGCTAGGGTTAGTACCGCTGAATCAGCGGTTTGCTGTGGTCAAGCGACACCCGCTAATTGTAATGAATGCAGGGGCAAGTGAAGCGTGTGCTAAAATTGAAAGGGAACACCATATCACATGTCCTCCAGCATTATATCACCTCAGCCTTCAAATTGAATCAGCAACACAAGCTCTTGTTAACCACCACCTGCCCGTAAGGAGGCCACAATATGCTGCTCATGTCAGAGGTGCTGCTTTTCGAACTCTTGAATGGTATGAAGAACACATTATGATCTCTTACTACAAGGAACTAACGAGAAGGTGTCACGTAACATCAGCGATCTGGCTTCATGATGGACTCTGGCTCCCAAAAGAAATCTCTCCACATTTACTTTATGAAGCTGAACGGGCAATGCTCCATCAATTACAGCTAGATTCATGCGATCCCCCCCTTTTCAGTTTACGTGAACTCGCCGCAGATGCTCAGGCTCTTATACAGACTCTCGATGATGTCAACGTGGCCACAAATCCCTCCCCCCTCCCCCGTACCGAAAGGAAAAGAAACATCGAAAGTGAGCTATTCGGGACGAGACCCATCCGATGGAACACACAAGCACCAACATCGGGCTACGATACCTTTACGGAACGCATGGCCAAACGGCGTAGAGCAACCTAAATACCCATTCCTTGTACCTCAGCCAAAGAACACATACTAGGGTAGTCGGTTTTTCGGTTTTGTCAGGCTTATCGAGCCCCTCAGTCCAATGAGTTTGATAAGTGCGGTAGAACCTGCTATTGGCTCTCATCTTTTTATTTGTTTGATCATCTTTCTCTGCTTAACTGCTATGAGGCAAGGCATAATTGTGCAGCTCATGAGCCGTTTTATTGCTCACAGATAGTTAATTTTGTACTCCATATCTCTGCCAATGGGCACGGAGAGCGAGAGACCTAGACAAAAACCATTGCCATGCTCAGCGAACCTGTTATCCCATCAAGTCACTCAGTTGCGAACAAGCTTGGCTAAGGCAACTGACAATGCAAGCCTAGCCGGTACGGGCACTGAAAATGCTATCAATCAACTGAAATTGGCATTAAGGGCGCTCGATCAAGCTCTAGTGCTCCTGGCAAACAAAGAAGGGAATCACGTAGTCTCAACACGAGAATCGAGTGAAGAACAGGCTGACCGGAAATCTTTGACTGCCATTGATCGAGCCAAAATCTTTCAGAGATGGGAGGCAAGTCGGCGGCAAGAAAAGCACGGCAAGCAACAGAGTCAGATTTCTGTGAAGCGGAAGTTGGATGAATGAGCAGACTTATCGCTGCACATTGTGTTTGTGCCACAAAAGAGTCATCAGCGCAGAGGACAAAATGACTGGTCAACTGGGGGGTTGTCTTGCCAGTTGAGCACTACTCCTCTCTCCCTCTTTGGCTTCGATACTAGGTAGCGAGATTCTAACGGCACTCTACATATCGACCTCCCTCCTGTTGCTTCTCTCTATCTGGTTTAATTTGATTGTGCCTGTCTTATTCAAGTCTGCGCTCCCCTGTTCCATGAGCCACACTCCAACTAAGTACCTGATCGGTGGTACCGAATCGAGGGTTCTATGCATATCCCACCTTTTGGCTCCTCAGTAGCGGTATTATGCAGTAACTGACCAAGATTGTGAATTTATCATTTACCTCATGAAATATTGCTACTCTCTCCCATAATCGTCCTTGGGTGTAATTTCCTCCATAACCATGCAATGGACCTGTCAGAAGTATGTATCGCTTTCCCTTGCTAAGACTACACAGGGTACTTCTGTCCAAAGACGTGACAGGGGTCCCTCACATAAACAGTCAATGGACTCCGTGGTCCCGGAATTCAACCGTCTTACATTCCTCCCCCACATGAATTGTGCTAGTCTGTTGAATTCAAAAGAGATCACACAATTTCAGTTGCCGGATTGCCTGCCATGGCGTGTGCTACATCGGATGCATCAAGCTGTGATGAACGACTTCTACATATTAAACGCGTCATTGATAAGTACACAGCTTGCTGTACGTTATTGGACAATTTGCAGTCCGCCCACTACCATTTGCTCAAGGCGAAGCAACAGGCCAGGGAAGTATTCTGGGTTGACATACCAATGCCAGAAAAGCTTGATGAGAACATTCAAGCGCAAGTCACTTTACTTCACATGATCGCTGACTACAAAGCCCACATCGTACGTGAAATGGAATACGCTCAAAACGAGCTGTTAGTCCCAGTGGTGTATCCCGATGGCATTGAGATCAGTTCAGATGTAGGCGAAGAACTACATGATGTGAGAGAGAACTGCTTCCCGCGCTCACCTTAGCAATGGTTATACCAAAGCTGAGAAGTGCCAGCGCTATAAAAGAAGCAAGATGATGATGTGCCTCCAAACTCCCCGTTCCCACCTTTCCCGAGCTATGAGCGACTGGCTAGCCCCAATGTAGTTACGCCGCGTGTAGCGCAATTTTGTCCAGCTATTGAGAAAATAAGAACACGAGTGTTTTCAGCTTGAGTGACATGTTACATTAAAGCTTTACCATGCCGGCAGCCACTGGAATTTTAATACAGGGTAACGAATTTCATAACACCTTGCCAGTACACGTAGTTTATCGGCTCAGACATAGTTCAGACAATACAGCTGACCTAATGATGTGCTACCTTCAATGTTGCTAACTTTGTTGCCTGACGCCACCATACATAGTATAGGTTGCCCTCAGCTGCCAAGCCACGGTGCTTTTCCGACCAAAGACGTGTCGGGACTGCACCTGGCAAACGCTCCACCCTCGTAGCCATGTCGACCGCGCTCATGACATTTCTGAGGAACTACCATTGGAAAGGTTATAACGTCGAAACCATTCAGAGCACTCCAAATATGCTGACAAATCTACATCGCGGCAAGTATCCTATCCATAGGCTATGTCACAATGTCAACATAGAGTGTAGGGCATTTAACTTGATGGAAGTATGCACATGGCTCAATGGTGAAAAATGGAACATCCTATGGGCCGAAGATGAATCATGGCTTCCGGAGGAGACGACAGTAGTGATGGGGGCTACACTGCCCCATGGATTCCATAAGGTCATTCCTCGAGAGTGTGACGAGGTTTACCTGCAGGCTTGGTTGAATATCGCAGGATACGGTGGTTTCTATCCCTTCGCGGCAGAGGTGCGACACAACGGATATGCATGCTGGGCCAACTCCAGACGCTTTGCAATAGTTGCAAAGAATGCCCAACAATGTGCTATTATTGCAGAAATTATGCATGCTTATAATATATTAGGTAATCGCATTGAAACACTGCAGCCAACCCTAGAAGGAATTGCACTGAGTGAGCAATCACGAATCAACAGTGCTGTCCATGAAGATGATCGACCGTGCTTTGATTTCCGGCTCTCGCAAGAGTGCCAAGCTGCGATAGCAGGCCAGTTTCCGAATCATGCAGATGAAGCGGATAGGATCTTCCAACTTAGTGAAGGTATACAAGTGCTGCAAAGGCAACATAATGACCTTGTGCAAGAAGCTAACCGAGCACTTTACCGACTACAGCAAAATTGGTATGCCCTCAGTGAAGCTTATGCAACCATCTTTACCGACCTGTGAGGCCCAACGATGTAGCAGAAGTCAGGTGAAGTTGATTGCCAGCAAATCAAAAGAGGCGCTCACGGGTCATCTCTTCCTGTGGTTATTCTCGCATTACGCAAATAACCTTTAAGGGAACTGCACCACATGCTCACCTGGTAGGGGCACTTTCATCCTTTGTGACATTGTTGGTGGTGACTGCAGTGTGAACATGTGCGTGTGTTTGCTCACAGGTTCTTCATCCCTACTAAGCTGGCATGTCTAACAAGCAATATCCCCTACACACCTATTAGCTGGTTATATGACAGTCCGGTGTATTTACATTTAATGAATGTTCACGAAGGGCTCAGGATGACCCCCAACCCGCATTTAACTTGTCCATCCTTGTTCAGTGGTATTAACTCGTGCACAATTGGTTACTTGCTTGATGTCCTAGGCCCTTCTCTAAGTCAAAGGTGTGAAGATTAGATGGGCGTTTACTTCAGTGATAACGGGACAGGAACATAACTAATCTCCTCCATCATACTGGCTGAGATACCCTAGCGAGACAGTCGTCTTAGAGGCATTACCGACATACTTCAATACTCAACATATCATACATAAAGTAACCATGTCGGACACGTTGCCTTTCCGACCAAAGACGTGTCGGGATTGCAACTGACTGACAACAACATCAGCTAACTGCCATCTCATTCTTCACTCACGATAAATGCAAGACAGCAATATTTGTGTATAGTGGGCCTCCACTCTCTCTACCCGCACTGCCATGGATTATGTGCGACTCCGCGGAGAAGAACACCACTTCCCTATGCCAGTTAAGATGATCTTATATAGCTTGGAAGCAGCGCAAGACCTTATGGTGGCTGTACGAGACCTCAGGCGCACAGTACGGCTAGTGCAGAGTGGATGTGTCACCTTTTTTCCAGAAGAAGCACATGGACTGCAGTTGATATATAACACTTTAGAAGCTGACCTCCAGCAAGTTGAAGTGGATGGACAGCGCATCACACAGCATCTCTTGACAGCACTAGCAGCATCATACGAGGACATAGTCCGAGTGGCAGGTTTTAGTCGCCCGTCTACACGAGGTGTGTGGGTCAACCACCTATACTTAGTCCCAGCTGCTGATGGAGGCATGACCGATCAGGCGGGACTTGCCCCAGTGCCAATAGATGCCCGACCATTTCGGTTAATCATTCAGACAATACATATCACTGCGACCCTGGGCGGATTTTTGGACCGCAGAACCATGCGGCAAGCAGCTGATACAGTAGTGGAAGTTGCTTTCCTACTATTACGGTCAGGGGTGCCACCGAACCTCCGCATCTGGACCGCCACAGCCGTTGGAACTAATTCAACGATGCAAAGACTCCAACCTAACACGCTCCTAGCGGAAGTGGCCAGAATGATGGCTCCCGCCATAAGATTTAGTCTTCTTGTGCAGGACCCGCCCACTGCGGCCATTCGCAGTCCCGACAGAGAGTTGAGTGCGCCGGAGGTCGTCCTCCTATAATAAAAAAGTGAAATGGCTGGGGATTTTAGAGTTGCCGCATAACAGATCGGTGCAGTTTGCATGGTTTATGTGCCACTTATTACCTACGCGTGCCATCGTTTGCTCAAGAGTTGATACCTCACAACACAAATCCAACGAATCCCACTCAGTAGTTATCGGTTGAGATCACTAGATGTTTCCAAGCAATTACGCTCGACATGGAGACCTAGTTAGACAGCGCATACGGAATTGCCATGGTGACGAAATGAAGCACTTAGACGTTGTGGATGGAGTTATCGGAGCAACCTCGCTCGAAGCAAGACCTCCATCTGCAGTGATAGGAGACAACATCGAACTGCTAATTTTGCACCTACGAATGCCTGATGCTGAGACTTGGATTGCACACACTGCTACACACGCAGTAATCCGAACCGAAGAGCAACAAATTCAAGACTATCTCCTCATATCCAATGGACTCATGCATAGGACCCCTTGCGTTTTTTCGACCAAGGAAGAGACGGTAGATCGCCTTGATGATGGGCTGCTTGAACAGCTGTCCCGTGAAGGAATCGGCCTCACAGATTCATCTACAATGTACATAGCCACAGCCTATGTACAACACAGTTACACTGAACTTACTCACTGTTTAACTTTTTTTGATGAATCAACTGGCGCGAAGCAGGGACTATGCTTATCATCCTTAGGTGTGATATCGCCAATTCAGAAATTCTGGCAAAAAGAGAGTTGTGCTTCCGCCACGGCAGCGTGCATGATCAGCATGTGCATTCATGAGGACACGTGCCCACCTTGGTACATGTCTACAGGTAGAGATACGGCATCATTCGTAGTATACCCTATCGCTTACCTGTGGCTCAAACCACCGTCCCATGTACAGGGCTCCCACTCCTCTGACCAAAGACGTGTCAGGGGAGTACCCTCTCTCTATTCTGCCTTCCCTCTCTTTTGCCGTCGTCTTCTTCCCCTCTCTTTGGCTGCCCCCTATTGCTACCTCTGCTGCTGTCCGTAACTGTTGGCCCCTCGTGTTTACTTTCTGGTCCGTCCCTCTCACTCGTCTGTGATTGCTTCCTCTCCTCTCTCTTCCTGCACACCGTTCCTGCTTCTGCCATACCCTTGTAAACCCTGGTGGACAGTCATGGCGCAGTGGATCGGTGATAAGGTCACGCTAAAAGCAGGCCCACTGACTGGGCCTGACCAAGCAGGCCCAGCTGGTGGCAGTAATGATACTGAGGCTCACAGTGAACACCAGCGACTTAAGTACAAAGAGTCCTACATTACGGAATACGACGGCATCCAGGTCTATCGGCAGCAGGGCTGCTATGAGCACGCCAAGCAGCTCCATGCATGGTCCTTCTACGAATATAGAATGTGCATCAATGGCGAATGTTGGAACATTATTCTCAATGATGACATGAAGAGCCCACTGGACTGGACCTATCCAGGGTCCAGTTCCGCCAAGCTGTCACATGACTTTTGTCATATAGATACCGAAGCCAGTGATGACGTCTATACCAATTTTTGGTTCGTGGAAATGGGAGGCCGGCAGATCTGGCCCTTCTATGCCACAGAGTCCTTTCAGGAGGATTTATGGATTTGGGTCAGTCCCAGAAGATTTGCTGTCATCACGAACCACCGACACAATGA
This sequence comes from Cladocopium goreaui, assembly GCA_947184155.2. Lineage (NCBI taxonomy): Eukaryota > Dinophyceae > Suessiales > Symbiodiniaceae > Cladocopium > Cladocopium goreaui. Next base: position 4,455 of record CAMXCT020004025.1, on the reverse strand, counting down.
GAAATTGAATCATTTCTATGTTGACCGGATGCATGAACACAATATCCTGGCGAATCGCACGCCCTGCTGGCCCTTCACAGAAATGACCAATAGCTCAGGCAAGGTGATGGACAAAATTATTGCCCTGAACAGAGAATCCCGCTGTAGTTCAGCAGCTCACGAAACTTTCAAGACTGGCTTTGAACACAAAAGTGCCATAAAGTCTATGCCGCGAAGAGAGGAGAACTTGCATGGCAAGAGGAAGTACACAGACCCCACGGGACAGACAAGTACCCAACAGCTCGACCCGACTGGGAATTACAGTGAACGCGACTTGCAGAAACTCAATGCGACCTTTGCTGGTCGATCGGAGCCGCAATCACCCTCCATGCCAATCATACAACAAGCAAAGTCACAATGTGGCGGCATGGTGAGGTACCGCCGCTAGGACCTGCAACAGAGGGCCGGGCCCGGGCCGCTAAACAGCTGGCGTATGCACGCACTCTATTAACCTTCGTAATGGAGGCAGCCACCCAAATGGAAGAAGTCGTGGGCAACTTGGTGCAGATCGAGCATGAACAAGCCACGGCTAAAGAGGAAGAGTTGGTTCAAGCTGCTTCAGCTGCTCCGACAGAATCGTGCACAGATCCAGCTACAGAGGGAAGTCAAACCTGAGTGACATTAGACTTTTGACATCTGCATGCTGTCTACAGTCCGAAGGAACTGCAGCGAAGACTGTGGCTCTTTCCTCACGCTGAGGATGCAGGACATAAAAAGATGGTAAGTGCACTAGTTGCTATATCTGCTAACAGATTTCTGGCAGTCGAGTAGAGGAGTCTTCTTGCATGGGACCCCTTGCCACGCTGCTCGATAGAAGGCCCGCAGCATTTTCAGCTCAAATAAAAGCATCGGACTCCTGATCCTCACCGAGACTTTCCTGATACAAGTCTTGTCACATACCAACTAGATCGATCTTTAGACCTATGGGATCCTAGATATGCTATACAGCACAGGCCGTTTTCTTCTGACTGGCTATTATGTTTTCGTTGTATCATCTTGCAAGCCCTTGCGAACTGTTCTCTCGTGATCTGCTAAGCAATATCGGCTCAAATTTAGATGGTCTGATATGTTACTAGTCTTTTACAGTTCCTTATACACCCCTCTGCATCCTGCCTAGGCATTTATGAATTTCGTGGTTGCAAATATAAGTGCGAGGCCTCTCTGGCTAAAGACTGTCAGGGTTGCCTCCGATTACTTATTTCCAGGGGCAAGTATGCGACTCCGTGTCTGCCATGGAATCCGTGGTGAAACAGCCCTGACGATGGACGTCGTGGAACGGACAACCCTCGGATGGGATATTATTAAACAGACGGCTAAGGTGCTCAGGTTGGACTCACCTTTTCAAGTGGTCCTATATGCAGCCAGCTCGTCAGCAATCCAATTGCCTTTGAGGGCCGTTCAGTTCGACACAGATACAAATGAGGCAACATTCTGCTATATAGTGCAGTCGTTACAAGTCCCGTCAGCACAGCAATACCGAGACCTTCTCACTGCCATTTGTCACAAGGATGTGATTGATGTAAGCTATCTTCTTGGTAAGGGCGTAGGCCTTATGGACATGACAACGGAGGAAGGGCATATTAGTACATTAGTAGCTTCAGCTATCCTTCGAGACCACTCTGCTGATCCGTACGCTTACCAGCCTACCGCTGGCCACTGTTTCCCTCGACATGGAGCCACACTAACTTACCTACTGCTACAAGCCCATGCTGACCCCAATATCATTCCGCCCAAAACAAAACCTACCACCATGTTGGAGTTAGCAGTTGAGTTGGGCAGCTCACAGCACGTACAAATTTTGCTTGAAGCTGGTGCCTCGGTGATGCCCGTGAAAGGAGCGCTCCCACCCCTTTTTCTTGCTGTCCTCCATCGACACAGGACTAATGTACAGCTGCTCCTAGACGCACAAGCGGACCCGTGGCAGGAGATTACGATTGCCTCGGTGCTTTGCCACTCCCTGGAATGGTATGGTTACCCTGCCCGTAAAGAAGTTTTCAACGCTGTACAAGCTGCTGCTTTGCAGAGCACTGAAGACACAGTCATTGACATTTTACAGCGTGCCAGTAGCCCCTCCGACGTAGTGAGAAGTGAGCAACTTTCTCAGGTGCGAATCAAATTCACTGCTCTGACAGATAGGGCCACCGCTATCATGAAACAAATAGTGTGGAAATATCAACACATCATCGAAAAACAGTCTCGACAGACAAATTTCACCACATTTAGATGGCGCAGAATACTCGACGGCCTGTCTTTACCAGTACAACTACGCCCTGAGCTGCAGCCACCCCCGGAGCTCAACCAGGAAGAAACATTCCTACACCAAGTTGACTAATTGCGTGCTCCAGATGAACATTTTCCCAGTAGGATGCGGGCATCAGGCAAAAAGGAACTCTGGCCTGCTTGTTATCTTAAGACACACGAAAGAACGTACGCATCAAAATTTTTCATTTGAACCATGATGTTTGTAATGCACTAGCACCGTGTGCTCTGTCACAGAAAGATACTTCTCCCTGCGATCCCATCGGCTCAAGAGACAGTCGTAGCCAGTCTTGTTGCCTTAGCTCAGTTCCAGGAAAGGGACATACAGCTTTTCCTAACCACATTAAGGGATTGAAATAGCCAACTTCCCGGTTATTGGGCGAAGGGTATTGCTACAGCTTCTTTTATTCAATAAAGTACATATTGATCTCTCGTGCATTGGGACCACATTCTACGATAGTATCCATCATTGCTCTTTTCACTTCATCCTGCTTCTCCCTCCCTTCCATTTGACGTCTGGTTTCTCTGGCCAAAGACGTGCCAGGGCTACCAGCGCCTCCCTTCACCTCCTCTCCCTTTCTTCTCTTTTCTCTCTCTCGTGCCTGGATTCTCTGACTAAAGACTGTCAGGGCTTCCAGCTTCTTCTTCCTGCTTCCTCCCCCTGATTCACCTCTTTCGCTCACTACGTGTGCGCTGCCTAGCTTAGCCATTGCTCCTAAGTCTCGTGTCCTGGGTATTTGATTTGATCCTTCAAGTTTGCGCTCTGGGTGCTTGAACTGCCTGGCCAAAGACGTGTCAGGTTTTTCAACACTTGCCCCCCCCTCTCCCCCCCCCTTTTGGTTTGTTTGGTTGTGTGTTGTGCTGTTGGCCTTTTTTGTTGTTGCCTGCTTTGTTTGTCTTTCTCTTTGTTCCTCCCTGTCGGTTTTTCTGTTGTTTTTTCCAATTGGTGTGCTTGAGTCTTCTGACCAAGGACGTGTCAGGATTCTCAACACCTCCCTCCCTCCCCCGTTCTTCAATTCTACAGCCAGATCAGTTGCCCAGGAATTCACAGTGTGATGTCTCTGCTTTCCAGAGAACAGGTTGCGAAGTCTTGGTATGAAAAGAACCCAAATATCAGTTTCTTTGACTTGCTCTATGCAATTGAACAGCACAAGAGCATTTCGACTGAATACGGGCTGAATGTATCGATTGAGCAGCACTGGCGATTTGGAGACCCCCATAAGAAGACAGCTGCACCGGATCGGCATGACTATGAAATTGCCACGGTCGACGGGAGCGAAGCCTTACCTGGACCGGATTGGCACAAGTTGTACCGATGGTTGGCTAGTCAGAGCTCAGCGTTTCTGCCCTACCACACGGTATATCTGGTGACGGACAATCGGGATCTGCAATCAGACAAGGTCAAGTCTGTGCCTGGACTCAGCCATTGGCCAATGGTCGCTGCTTGGTGGAAAGAACGGCTACGATATGTCGGTCCATATGGTGAACTCACCACAGTTGTCTTTGTCCACATTTCGGCTGACACTGGTCTTCACAAGGTACACCCGACCTGGGCTGGGACGTACATCCTTGATGCTTGTGTGTTCCTCTTTCCGACCATCAACTTTGCACTGATTGACAGCGATTGTGTGCCTGTGACCCTCTTTGAGATACGAGAACTTTGGCTAGCGAGCACTGATCCAACCCTCCCAGCTACGCCAAGCAAAGTTGTCAAAAGCAAACTGCCAAGTCCCATTGCATCATCGCACAAACGTGCGCGCTCTGTGGACACGGGCAGGGATATGCAGCAACCTGGCCCACCATCGAAGCTGTCCAGATCGCATAGTGCTGACCATATTGCTGTCCGAACAGCTGACCCACTACGAGCTCCGCCACTTACCTATGGTGCCGATCTGGCAGATGAAGTTGACTATGGTGGGTCACCAGACCCGAGTCCCCGCATGTCTCGTCGGGCGTCGTCCAGTAGCGATGACTCTTCACCGCCTGGGTCAACTAAACCTACCCGGAAAGACAAAACAGCCGAGGATGAAACTGCCGCTGAGTGTAGGCCCAAAGGAGTCATCTTAGTGAGTGAGGCATTCACTGAAATTAACGCAGGCCTGGTCATTGTATTAGCTTCAGGTCATGAGAGCCCTGTGCCCATCACTGTATTGGAGG
>CAMXCT020004024.1:491486-532486 GCA_947184155.2 Cladocopium goreaui | reverse complement strand
TGATAGTCATTGAAGCAAGTTTTAAAGTCAACCTCGTCGAGTCTTTCTCTGTGAGGATACAATGAACCAGCTTCACAATTCATGAAGAGGTGTCCTCCGAAATTCTTGATGACGTTGATGAAATAATTGTTGAACTGTGTTTTATTCTCATCAAACTTTTCATGATCCTCATCGATAGTGTAGTCAATGTGTGGAATGAATTGTTGAAATCTTTCTGGAACCGGGCATTTTTCAAATCTGTTTCTACACCAGTTTCCCAAATTCCAAAACATTGCTGTTATCTGTGGAGAGGATCTGTATGGAAATTCGGCATCCTTGTAAGTTGGGTCTGATAGGCCTCCACCTAAATACCTGTAAGCCAAGCTATGCAAGATCATACAGTAAGGCAAGACCTTGTGGTCCTCAACGTAATCTTGGAGTACCTTTGTGAGATTTCCAAAATCGTCATCAATCCTCTTTTCTGCTTCTTTTGAGGATCTTTCTGCTTTGTCTTGATGAAGAGGATGCATCCTAGGATCACTACAACCATATTCAATGCGCTGATTGAGTTCTTGTAATTCTAGTTGTGGATTTTGATCCTTGTGTCTGGCAATGTACTCAATCATCAACTGGTCATCTGTAAGATGGTACCAATAATCTTGATGTGGAGACATAGTCTTCCTGTACTTGACATGCCAGAACATGTGTCGATGCTTCGAAGACGCTGGATAACCCTTGTTGTAAAATCCTGCCCATTCACCATGGTAACCATCTGAAAAACAATCCTTCAATTTTCGAAAAACTGAATCATCTTCGTTTCCAGTGATATCTTGACCATAGTAAAGTCGAATTGCAGGTTTCACTTCAGGAGCTGTCTCATCATCTTGAATGTCTGTTTTCTTCTCCCCTGATTCCTCCTTCTCTGAGGAGCGTTCAGGTGGAGCTGATTCCTCTTTTTCTAAAGAGCTTTCAGCTGGGACATGTGGCTCCTGTGTGTCTTTTTCTTCTTCTTCTTCTTCGACAGCAATCTCCTCATCTTCATCCTCTTCTTTCTCTTGTCGTTCTTCTGGTTTGACAAAACTGTCCTTGATCTTTTGTTGAACATTCTGATTGCACATACTGATCCATTTCAATGTACACTCAACCAATTTGTCATCATCAGTTTCCAAAATGATATGCTTGTCCTCAATGTTCAAACTTTCAATAGTGTGCTTGTACTCAGGATCACCCGCGCTCTGTCCTTGAAGGTCTGGAAGAGGTGTGTTTGGATCATCGTCCACCAAATCTGGATCCTCTGCTCCAAAGAAATTTTCTGCGCTGAGGTGTTCATTGTCCTTGAGAACTTGGTCAATATCCAGTTTGAACTCATGATACTTGTCGTAGGAGATCCTATAGCCCATTATCGGTGCATACTGATCCATAAATGTTGAAAAAGAAGCATCTGATAATGCCGACATCATCAACCATAATGAGAAATAGCTTATATCACCACGTTCAAGGGGCTGACCTCCTTCAAGATCATCAATTGGAAGGATTCTTTGGCCTGCGAGTGTAATATCATGGAGGATCTGTCTGTGCTCTGGTTTGAGTTGCCTGACTAAAAACAGTCCCTGTTTGTCTTCAGGATTTCTTCGAGGATTTGCATCTGCTAATACCTCATCTTCTTGTTGTGGTTGTGTTTCCTCTCTTTCTTGAGAGCATACACCTTCTTCCTCTCTTTCCTGAGAGCCTGATGCCTTTTCCTCCTCTTTCCTGACAAAAACTTGTAGTCTTGGCAAAAACTCCAGTTCATCTTCAGCATCATCATCATCGTGATCTTCCATGTCCACATTCTGTTGCTCTGATTCTGGAATGTGAGCAATCTTGTCCTTTCCTGCTACCCAGATGTAGCCATCGAGCTTTGTAGATGTGTGGAAGTCACCTGAACCGCATTCCCTGACCTTTGTCCTTGCTCTTGCAGATTGATGGAATGCTTCATGCTGAAAGAATTGATTGTATGCATGTTCAACAAAGAATCTGTAAGACTGAGCAGTCAACTCCTTTCTGCTATCCACAAAATGTCGAAGCTTGTTGAGAGCAAAGATGGTAAAATGGCAAAAGCTAGCAGGTGCTTCATCTTCATACAGATCGATTGCCATGATCATCATTTTTGTGGAAAACGAGAAATGCCGTTCAGGTTCTGGGATGACTGTTTTCTTGTTCATGGGAACTGTAATTCCTTGGATAGTCATGTCATACCCATGAGTACTCAACTCCAGTGCATCCAAAATGTTACCATCACGGTCCTTCTTTCTCTTGCAGAAATCTCCCCAGAGTTTGTCGTTCTCTCTAATGAACTGATCAAGATGCTTGGTGTAAAAGACAAAGACTGCTTCTGAGAGATACTCCATGTCCTTCTGTATTGCTAAGTCTCTTTCGTATAGCAAGAACTTCTCTCTCCATTCGTCTCTGCTGATACTGTGTCTGTCTTCCCAACCTGTTGGGGCAACTTGACCTCGCATCCAGTCTGTCCAATGTCGTCGACAAGAGTCCATGTAACCTTCCATGGCGTCAAGGTTTCCTTCTCGATGGAAGTGTGCCAACATGCGTCCAATCTCCCAAGCTCTGGTGAAGAGCAAGCATAGATGTCCTGTCCATGGTAACTTCTCCCAGTCTGAGCGAGTGATCGATTGTCTACGAAGTGCTATCTTTTGTGCAGAGAGTAGTAGGTTCCATTCACGCAGAACTATCACTTTTTCTCCTGAGGAGTTCTTGATGAGTTCACCGCTCTCTTCTCTTGCACAAACAATACCTGCCTCATACAGGACCCAGGGATTCGATGCAGAAATTGAACTTTTGGTAGCCTGTTCTACAACAGGGTCTTCGATATCATCTGGTGGATCTTCTGCTTCCCAGAGGTTGACAGCTTCTTCACCCATTGGGTCGTCATGGACGTCCACTGATGGCTCCTCTTGTTGATTGTCTTGAGCATCTTGTTGAGGATCATCATATTGTGGTGATTCTGGACTTCCTGATGAGGAGCGTTGTTGCTCCCATACATCTTGAGGTTCCTCTCTTTCTGGAGAGCGTCCTCTTCTTGATGGTTGTTCATATGGGTTTTCCATGGTTTCATCAGCATGCGCAGATACCTCTCTTTCTTGAGAGCTTTCTGCTGCAGCACCATAGATTGATTCCATAACAGGGTCAAAATCATTCTCGTTGCATAGTGGTGTACCAAAAACCAATCTTCCATAGTTTTGTGGAACCTGCTGACCCATGAACTCCCATGCTGTGATTCTGACTTCCTCAGGAATGTCTTGTCCAGGAATAAATGTTGGACCTTTCTCCTTCATGACATGGTTCCATGTGGTGTCTCTGTGCCATGAACCACCTGTAACCGATGGAGGTAGAGAGTGACCACGTCCTTGATGAACAAAGTTGCATGCAATGGTAGGGAGTTGTTCCTTGACGTGGAGGTACTGGAAAGGAATGTCACCATGAAATAAAATGACACCATTCTTTGTCAGATAGAGTTGGTTGTCCACAATAAAACTTGGATCCAACACGAGGTACACTGGTCGCCTGTAGTTTCTTGGAGGCTTCGTGCCCTCTGCCATCCTTATGTAGCCCTGACCATTGTCATTGTGATACATGAAGTGAACTGCATCCCTTCTGCCTTTTCCACTTCCTTTCACAAAGGTCTTCAGGCCTGATTGTTGAATGGAATCTAAATTCATGTAATCAGTGACATGAAAAATCCAGCCCAAACTCATAGCCTCATCATATGTCAGTTGGTGGTGTGCCACAGTAGGATCGACAACTTGGTTGCTATGTCCTTGAAAAGCACCAAGACGAACGTCGAATGGATACTCTGCCATTGGGCTATATGGGTACCACTGCCATCTCATGGAGATCTCGACAAAGAAACGTTGTTTTGGATTACACAGTAACATAGCAGCAAAATCTGCTCCAGTCATGTGATATTCCTTTGGATTGTCTCCTTGCATCTGATCAAACAATAAAGAAATGTTCATAGCTCCACTGGCAGTGAATAACGTTTTGTCTCTGCAATGTCTCAACACATTGGATAGCTTCTTGCTGCATGACATATAATAACTTCTCCTTTGTTGGCTAGTCATGTCCACGTGGAAATCATTGCATCGTTCATCAAACCAGTTTTCTTCTGCCTGAGTTGTAAAGCCACAGAGATACTTCAGAAAACTTGAAGTCCAGTTCAAAGATTCATCAAATTCTCCATGACTAGTTCCCCAGTGCAAAATCCAAGCTATTGCGTCCATGAACATTTCACGTCTGTCAGTTGGTCTCATGTTGTGTGGACCCATCAATGTATGTAAATTGCGCTCTCTCTTCTTCCTCACTTGCTCGTGAGCCTGAAACCAATCTGTTTGGCGCCTGTAATCATAGCAAAATGCTAAATGATCCTCATTGGGTAATGTCGATGGTGTTCGAAATTGGTCAGCTGGGATTTCCTCTGATCTTCTCAGAGCATATCCATCAGCTGAATGTCTTCGACTAAAATCAGATCTAGGATATTCTTGACCTCGAGTGTTCGATTGTGCCTGATCACTAGATGATGCGGCTGAGGTCCTGTTCCACCGGCGAGAGCTCGACATGTTGAAGAAACAGTACGATCCTCGAGACTCTGCCTTTTGAGCCGCAGGCACAAATTCAGAAAAATAGTCAAGAATCCCTCAAGGTGTCACCTAACAGAAATACATCATGTCTGAAATCAACATGACTGCAAACTGTTGGCAACCATGACCTGAGGTAAGCTTTGTGTTCCAGTAATGATCTGAATGGTGGATGAGCATCAACTTCTTTAAGAACACCTTGTCGAACAGCATCAATAAGATTCTGAGGATTGGCAGACTTCTTGGTCAAACAATCGGCTAAACACCATTGAGTTCTGATATGTGACAAGTCAGCAATGGAACCTGAACATGCTTCCTTCCTAAGCATCTGAATCATATGAATGGTCTCTTGTTGTTCAGGAACATGAGTAGTGCTGGCAGTAGTCACAAGATTGTTTGCATCAGTCCTCATATGAATCTCGCTTGAAAGTCCAGTGATGTCCTTGATCAGTCCTCTCAACATTTGACATGTACCATAACACTTCATGAGTGCATACAACTCTGCAACAGTTGTGCTCAAAGTGGTTCGTTTGATTTTGGTAGATTCAAAGAAAATGAGAGAACCTCTGGTGTTTTTGCTCTTTTCCTTCCTTGGTTCAGCCATGAAAATAACCATCGCGCGCTGTGAGGATTTGTCGCTGTTGTTCCTAAACGCTGCATCTGGCATTGCAACTAATCTTGGATCACCTTGGAGTGGCCAGAACATCAGTTCCATCGGGTCACCTACAATTTGCCTGCAAAGTTTGTTCAGCGTTTTGCAATCACCTATGGTGGGGGAAGCAGCAGCAGAAGCACAACGTGAAAACTGATAACACGACTGAAATTGAGTTCTTGATTGTAACCAATTGATACTACCTAAGAGTGATCTATAGGCAGTGTGGAGATCCTTGTCACATTTGTCTTCGTCCTTCAAACCTTTTGGTATGACAACCTCAGTAAGTTCACTGACACAAAGTGATTGTTCAACAGTGATGTGTGATTTCTTCTTGGTCTTCTCATCAATGATCCATTTCACACGTTGACCAGTGAACATCAAGTCATTCACATCTTCATGACCAATCTTGAATTGTGACTTGACAACTTTCTTGAACTTCTCCAGAAACTCTGGAGTTCCAGTAATGAACAAGTCGTCAACATGCAAACAACACATGCCAATAGGTTTTCTTCCCTTGGCATTACTGCCATTCACAGGGTCCATGAAGTGTTCCAAGAGTTGTTCAACAATCTCAGGTGTCAACTGTGGTGTCGTGGCAAGATAAGTACGCTCTGAAGGTAAGAAGACTGAAACAAGTACTTCAGCTTCTTCTTCCAAACTTATGGAAACATTGTCCTTGTTCATGTCATGATTCATCTCAAGCAACCACCAAACTCCTTTCCTCTTCACAATAGAAGTTCTCAAGTGAAACTTCTTTCGATCATAATGTGAATCAGGAGTTCTCAAAGCTTTTGCACGATAAGCAACTTGAGCATGACCATTTTCAAAAGGATACCAACCAGACTTGTGTTCAACAGATTCCAAAAACTTCAACAAAGTTTCATCAACAACAGGAGTCCAAGTACAATCTTCAACCTTCTTCTCCTTGAACTCTTTCCTCTGTTTCCATGTTTGGGTTTGTTGATAGCAAGCTGAAAAAATCTTTCTTCAACCAAAAGAGACTTATGAACTTCCTCAGCAATGTCGGAGGATTCATCACGCGTTTCCTCACTGTCTTGTGAGCTTACGTAGTATGTCACAGGTGCTGGCTCTGTTGCCTCAGAGTCAGCAAAGCTAACCTGTTTTGGCTCCTTAAAAGCACCATCATAGCATACATATATACACCTGTCAGCTCTTGTTGGTTGAATACCAAGCGAAATCAGAAATTTGTCAAGGCGGTTCCACCATCTACGTGGTGCGTCCGCAAGTCCATAGACGGAACGAGTGCACAAACCAACCAAGTAAGGGGGCAAACCAATGTCAGTAGGCAACTGAACATGGATAACGCGGCGGTCTAAGTCGTATGTTTCTCCCTGAAGGAAGGCAGTTTTCAAGTCTAAATGGAGTAAATCCCAGTACATCGAGGCTGCATGCTGAGATGCCACACGAAAACCATACCTGGTAGCAGTAGGACTGTCAGTCTGTAAGTCATACTTTTGAGCATCTTGAAAGCCTCTACATACCCATCTAGCCTTGAACTTCTTGAACTGTCCATCCTTATCAACCTTGATGGTAAGCACCCATCTGCCAGTGACATAGTTATCAATCTTATGACGTCTCTTGTCTCTGAAAGTCATGGCAGTGAAATCCAGAAAACTTCTGAATTCTTCAAGCTTGGCTTGTTTGATCTCCTTAGCATACTTTCTCAAGACTTCTTGAGTGATAACTGATTCTGCCTTTGGCTGCTTCTTTCCATTCTTGGCAAGATACTGTTCAAACTGTTTGAATCCAGTAACATCGTATGAACCAAACTCAGGTGCAGCTTGGACCTTTGGTCCTAAAGGAACGAAAACAGTACCATCAACATTGACAAAATGAGAGTGGTCTGATGTGTAAGGTTCAGTGTCCACATCTTCTTCCTGAAGCTGAGCAATGTCATCCTCAGTCAAAACAGGAGTGTCGTCTGTTTCATATGGTTCTGTTTCATCATCATCATGTTGTGATGATACCAATTCTGGTGTTCCTTGTGAAGACTGCTGTTGCGCTGGCTGCGCAAAGTCACCTGGCGTAAACGATGTTGGTGTAGTAGTAGGCAATGGAATTGTATTATCATGTGAACTTGAGGCAGTAGGATCATGTGAAGGTCCTTCATCTTCTTCATCATGAGGTTTCTGAGTAGGAACTGAAATTGGCTGAACATGACCTGGTAATTGAACCTTTGGCCTCTTGATAATCACCTTTGCCTTTGCCTTTGGTAAAGCATCAGTAGAATCAGTTGAGATCTGTCTCTGTTTCCTTTGAACTCTGATAGGCTCTGACGTTGGATCAGGTCCTGGTGGAGAATCGTCATCTTGTCCAGGATCAGCAATCTCTTCGATTGGAATGTCAGGATTGGAAAACGGAGTTGATGGTGAACTTGGTTGATGTGTTTCCCCCGAGTCCTGTATTCCTGGCATATCCAAATCATCATCAGGTGGTGGTCCATAATCATCTGGAATGATGTACTCTTGATCATCATCATCACCTGGATCAGGTCCAGTATTGTAATCAGGTTGATTATCATCATCCAGAGGATCATCTGGTTCATCACCACTCAACATTTCATCATCATTTTGTGGAACATCACCATGCTGATCTGGATGAATGGGATCGTCACCATTTGGTGGTGTGCTACTTGAACTAGGAGGATCTTCAACTCTCCTTTTGATAGCACCAGTCGTTTCTCGTGAAAAGACGATCATACTCCATTCATGGATTTTGAACTGTTCATGATGTGGATACAACTGTGACACAAACATGAAGTAAACATGATCATAGTCACCAGGTTTCCAAATGAGTAAGACAGCATCTTCAGGATGTTGAAACAAAGGATTCACTCTTCCATAAGTTCCTCTGAACACACTGCAATCTTCAAAGTACATTTGAGGCAATGTCTTCTTTCTGACATCTTGAAGTCCAGGAATCAATTCAATGATTCTGGGGTCAGTTGATTCTCTGACACTAACCTCTGTACTCCTTGGCAACTGATCAATCTTCCTCAATGTTTGAACAAGTAACTGAGTGGTAAACCTCTGTGGAAGGATGTGCTTCAACGGCACTGGAATAGAGGTCTCAACATGATGCAAGTCTTGCAACAAACACGAGCACTCAGGTTCACGGTCCAAAAACATTGACGTGCCACACAATGCTCCATCATCAAAATGTTCCAACAGATCTTCAAACAAGAAATACTGTCTCATGTCCCTCAAAGGTACAAGCTGTGTGAACTGCGCAATGAATGAACACAAGTAAGATGGTAAGACCTTCCATTGTGGATCATTCCAAAGCTTCCCTTCTCTACTGAAGGCATGCTGTGGTTCCAACATGTCAAAGTCTTCATCATGATTGTAATACACACGCAAGTTCTTGATTGAAGGATCACAACGACAGTAATTTGTCATGTCAAGGTTGAAACAACCAATGTGATACTTGATTCTGTCCTTCTGAAATTTCTTCCAAGCCAAAAACTGAGCAAATCCTGAATCAGGTGGTGCAATCACCAAGAAACCTTTTCCTCGGTCAACTTGCCATTTCATCACATCAAGGCAAAACTTGAATACCGAGTATTTCCAGGAATTTGGTGAAGGATTTGTGATCAACACGTATTCAGGATCAAGATTCTCAAGTTGTTTCCAAACTTGGTTTTGTTTCTTTTTACTGTTGAAACTCCAACCATGCTTGTGGTCAATGGGTTCACCAACCTTCATGTTCAATCGTGCCATGTGCCAACTAAGACCAGTGTTGCTACTGAAGAGTTCCACAACATCACACTTGCCAGTTTGACAAAACCAGTGAGCTTGTTCACCTAAGTATGCTTCAGCATATTCAGCGATATCTGGTTCATAGTCATCTTCATCTTCAACTGCAAGTGGAACAGGTTCTGATGTGTCAAGTCCAGGAACAGCAACATCATGCCATTCATCATGGTCACGTCTCACCTTCGATTGATTAACACGCATGACTGCGTTGTCAACATGAACATTGACCATAGCACCTTCTTGAGAGATAACAGTACCTCTGATCCATCTTTCTTTCTTCCATGCCTTTGAAGCAATAGCATTAGCATTGACAGGGGAACTCCAAACGAAAACCTTGTCACCTGGTTTGTAAGGTCCATCTGATGGCATTGTTCGTTTGGCCATGTCATGTCTGAGGTCAGCAGCTTGTCTGGCTTCCTGATGTGCCCTCAGTGCTAACCTTTGCAACTCGAGTTGTGTTTTGTCTTCAGGTAAAGGATCAACACTAAGTTGAGCAGGATCAGAAGTCTCAATATCCAGAAGATCTGGTGGTCTTCTACCAGTGGCAATTTCCAAAGGAGAATAACCACTAACAGTGAGTTGAGTGTTTCTGGCCCAAACAGTACGCTTCACAGCTTCTCTGATGGTGATTCCTTTGAACCTATCATCTTCAAGGTTCTTGGACATGATTTGCCATTGTCGTTTGAAAAGTCTGACAGCTGATTCAGCTCTGTTAGGCCATGGGGTTCTTGAACCACAGGGACATTCCTTGATACCATGAGTTCGGTAATAAGTCAGAAAGTCTTCTTGAAAGAATGCTTCATCACCTACGATGGCTTTCGGCATACAGTTATGTTCATCAGTCCACAACCTTAGAGCCTGAATGGTCTCCTTGTTGTTCAGTGAGTTTTGTGCCGTAGCCCAAAGTAAGTTGGTTGCACCATCAAGAACAAGCAACACCATGTACTTGTTCTTCCTCAACTGAATTTCAGCATGATCAACAAAGATAACATCTCCAAAGTTGGTGGATCGTATGCCTGAAATTCTGGCTCGCGGCGGTGGTGCAATTGAAGTACTACACACACGACACTTGTTGTACATTTCATCATACTTCTCATAGACCGAGTCAGGAAGTCCTAACATGGAAGTCCTTCGTCTGAATTGAGTAGGAGACATGTGATAGTGTTTAATGTGAAGTTTGTAAAGTTCCACACTATCCTCCAGTTTCCTGAGCATCTTTCTGTATGCTGGTGTCATGGCTTGCACTTCACTACCAGGCAGTGGAATTGAAACTCGCATAGGCTCAAGAGCATCACTACCTAGTTTCTCAACTTGACTTTCTGAATCTTGCTTACCACGGTTGCGCGCAGGTGCAGAATGTTTTGGTTCAATGACTTGAGGTTCATCTGAATCAATTTTGTCCAAACCTAACTCCCTAGCTACCTTATCAAGCTCATCTTCTTCATCAAGCTTGGGATAGGAGACAACAACCTTCTTTCTTGATGAACCTGATTGAGAGTCATCGACAACCTGAGGTTTCTGCTTACCTACGTGTCTTTTGGCTGCAGGTGGACCTACCTCAATCTTTTTCGAGCCTGGTCCATTTGAAATCGGTTTGCCTTCCTCCTTCTTTAAGGAGCTTGGCTTCTTCTTCTGTACACCTGATGGCACTGAAGAGGCTGACTCAGGGTGAAAAAGATCATCAATGTTTCCACGAAAGGGCTTTGCACGATCAATGTCACTTCTGACAATGTCATCTGGGATCACGTAGTCCTCCTTGATCTTGTAGATGGTCTTGCCCTTCCAGAACTCTTCACTCTGTTCAGAAAACCTCTTCCTTTCTGTGCGCCAGTTGTCCTTGTGAAGAACCTTCTTCTTGCTCTTCTGGAATTCCATGTGTGTCTCTCTCTCATCTAGAAGTTGATCTTTTGGAATTGGAGTTTTCTCTGATCGTGTCATCTCATGCAAGTTCATCCTCTTGTCCTTGTGGTGCCTGATGAGTTCACGACGTAGTGGATCCACTTGCCAATAGTCACCAGTCACCAAAGCTTCTTCTTCATGAACATCTTGTTTGACAGCAATCTGGCTGTACTCAAAGTGATCGTGTTGTGAAAAGAAACTTTTGACTTGAGGAGTCTTGAAATGAACTTGGCTCATGTACCATGCTACATCTTGTAGGTCGAGAATGAGATGAGTGCTAATGGCTGTCCTCAAAACCATTTTTCTCATGCCAATACGTGCACAGGACAAATAAGCCTTCTCTGGAGTAAGTTCGAATTGAAATCCAAGGTTTCTCATCTGTGGAAGTGACATCAACAATGGGACATCACCTTCTTCGACAATGTCGAATTCTGTAAACTGAGTGTTCCATCCATGATCATACATGAATATCACGAGCTTCTCAGTACATTTTGATTGTTGTGAATTTGCAAAGAAGAATCTTGAACTTGTTGGCTGAATTTCATACCAGAGTCCACTGTTGGGATGTGAGTCAACATATCTGCAAAATGCTTCAACTGCTCGTCGAGAGCCCATAGCTCTTGTGCATCCAAGATCCAGAATACACACAGTTGGTGGTGCAGAATTCTCTGTGTGAAAAGCTAGTCCATTCTCACATGCCAGATCAGTTTGTACAGTATGAAATGAAAAAGCACTCTGCTGTGATGGTTCCTCTATCTCTGTAGAGCATCCATATGAAAACAATGATGTGCCTTTTGCCAATGGCTTCCATGAAGCCTCACCTTCTTGAAGACCAACTTGCCTGGGCACACGAGCTGGACGTCGTTGTACACCTTGTCGAAGTGCATCAACTTCTCCAACCAGAACAGGGAATCTTTTCATTCCTTCCTGTTTTGATGTGCTGTTGCATCACGTTGGTTCTGTCCTCCACGACGAGTGCGTCGTTGTACTTCTTGTTGTTCATACGTGGATGTCAAAACATCAACACGTGCTGGCTCTGTCTCTGCAACATCAACACGTAATGGGTCAGTTCTTCCAAATGCAAAGAAACCATGACCAGAACTTGATGCAGCAGAAGAATAATGAGCTTGTTGAGTTTGTTGATTCTGTATGGCAGGAACTGATGTGGTCTGAGGTTGAACATAGTTCGACTTGCCTTTTCCATCTCCTGGCTTTCCTCCTTTGCCATCATCATCCTTGCCTTTCTTGCCTTTCTTTCCTTTTCCTTTTCCTTTTCCTTTCTGGAAGTATCCATACTCATCCATGTAGTATGAATCATCATAGGCCCAATAGCCTTCATTCCAGGTTTGATCATCGGCCCAATAGCCGTCATAGTTTTCATTCCATTCATCCTCTTGCCATTCTTCTTCATAACCTTCTTCACTCACCATGTGAGCACGGCCTTTTCTTCTTCCTTTACCTCGGCCTTTTCCTTTTCTTGATCTGAAGAACCTTCGTCCTCCTCTGCCTTTTCCTTTTCCTTTTCTCTTTCCTTTACCTTTGCCTCGTCTGATGTATTTGCCTTGGAACCTTCTCTGATACCATGTGAAGTTGGCGTCATCATAAACCCAGAAAACATCTTCTAAAGCATCCAGGAATCCTTCTGCGCCGTCTTCTTCATCTTCGGCCCAATAGCCGTCGGTTCCTTCTAATTCACCTTCATCCAGTACGAGGAAAGATCTTCTCTGTGCCATGCCAGAGGGTTGCATCAATGGATTGTCAACTGCTGTTTTGGTAGTGCAAAACATTTCCAAAAACAGGTCACGTAGTTCTTGAATGTTGTATTGATCGAGGGTTCGTCCACGATGTGTCATGATACTTGTGAGTGTATTTCTCTGATCTTGACTCAGGTTAGCTAGACTTACAAAAATCAATGCTAGCAAATTTTCACCCAGTGGGAATGCTTGTCTTTGTACTTGTCTACGCTGCTCATTGTACTGTCTGAATGCCACTAATGCCAGTTCATCTGACCAAGGAACAGGTACATGAGGGGCTGCTCCTGAGGCTGCTGCTACATCAGCTCTTTCTTGTTGATCTCGATCATGTTCTTGTCGTTTTTGTGTCACAAACAGGATTGCTTCAGGACTAGTCACTGTTGCTTCTGGAAGTAAATCCATCCAAGACTCAATAAGTCTATTGCCAGTGAGTTGAAATCTAGTCATCCACTTCTGAAGATCCATGGTTCCTCTGTTGAACTTCATGAACTGCATGAAACGGTATAAGAACACGTTCTGGGCACCTTTGATGAAATGAGGTCGTAGAAATCTTTTGAAATAATTCACTCCTTCTTGGGGATCCCTGAGCATCTCTCTATCCAATAGTCTCTTGTATTGTTGAGCATCTCCTTCCAGTCGATTGCGCAAGGCTGGACCACGTTTCTCTGGTTCTAACTCCGTAATGTCACACCAGTCATCGATTGCATCCTCAAAAGCAAAGAAGCTGGTTCTCCCATCATATGCTGGAGCTACCTTTGTGGTCATTTGTTGCGTCATATGAATCTGTGTCTGCTGGGGTGCTCTTCTCATTGCATAAGAGTCATATTGGTTCCATTCATTTGCATCGACAATGTCGAAGTCATCATCATCATAGCCATGGCTTGCCATTGCTTGGGCTCTACCTGGAGCTCACCCTCAATGAGGGATCACAGCTCCGCTGCCACTTGAAGAGGGGCCCTAGCGTCTACTTCAAGATCAGCTAAGGCGTCTTCCCCAATGACAGCACTCTTTTACTCAGCCTGTTGCCGGTCCGTGCTTGTCTACAGGGTTACTCTATATACCTCTTGAGCCTTGCAGGGCGCATATAAACGTGCTCAATACTCATGCATGTACCTATGTAGGTATTAGGTCGAAACAAAAACAGGTGGGGGGGGGGGTACTAAAATGACTAGCAATCTCCTGAAGAATCAGGTAACGGGGCTGGCCGCCCTCCCCTTTACTTCGTAAAGTAAAACTCAAGGTAGCCCCTCTGGAGCTACCTTTCGTGATATATTTATTTGTGTTTGTGAAATATTCGGATATAAAAAAAGGTATGTATAGAGGCCTCTAGGAATAAACTTACACAGGATGAGAAAGGGCAAGAATCGAACAAAAAATAATCATAGGGCGAAAAGGGGTAAGAATCCAAAATTTGCTCGGGAATTTACTTGCGGCACAGTCCTGCCGCAATATAACCACAAAAATTTCTTCAATTTTCTACTTACAAAATATTGTATTATGCTGGTGACTTTGTAGCTTGATCTTGCTCTGCTTTTTAATGCTTTTGTATCTTCCACCTTCAAAGAAAGAATTTGGCAGTGTAATGTGCAATGTATTATTGACAGAAAGCCGTAACTATGTTAAATTCCCCAAAAATGCAAACCCATGAGAGTTTGCTGCAAGGGTGGGCACAGCGATCTGCCTGCAAAAAAACCGAATGGAAAGGAAAGAGGCTGGCTGCCCTGACATCAAGAGAGGTGTGATCTCACCTCAGGAACAGTTCCCCAGATGAACTGAATCGAGAATAAAGTTTGGCAATGCCACAGAAAGGATGTGTATCTTGGCTCTTTTGAATACTTGTAGATGGCAAATATCCTGGACCAACAATGTGTAGGCTTCAGATCTTGCACTTGGGACTATGCCTTCCCTTGTCTGAGAGCACCCTGCACAACTTTAAAATTGATGACACAGACATACACAGACAGTATCTTTGAGACCTCTGTCTGATTTGAAAAGACGTGTCAAAACAGCAGCTTGTGCCACATAGGAACACCAGCTTCCTACAGTATTGTTCTTCGGCGGTGTCTGTGAAGCACAAGCTGAAAGTTGAAAAATTGGCCCTTGGACCTGATGAACAATGTTTAAAAAAATGGTCTATCCCTCCTTCGAAGGGTGCACAGTGAAAAAAATGTTGCAAGCTAGAACCCTTCTAGAAAACATCTAGCTGCATGTCTGCATCAACTTTGCAAGATGCAAGTGTGCCGGCATGGAGTGTCTGCAGCACTTCCGTCATGGGGCTTCCAAAGCAAACGGGATGTTTTTGTTCGTTCGTGGCAACAAATTAAACAAAAAACCTTGGTTCTGCATTCTCCAGTGCTACACCTCGTATCTTGGCCCGGGGCAAGTTCCTCTCAAGAATAACATATGCACCCAAGAGGAAAAAGCTTGTCACTCTGTTGAGATTGATGGCGGTGGTTTGGCCGATCGAATAGACGTCTGAAAACCTCGGGGATTAGTCCCAGCCAGCGAGCATCATTCGAGCTCCTCGATTACATATTTTAACAAAGCATTCAACTTTTGATTCGAACATTTAACTCACCCATGTTGGATCAGCGTTTCAAGTCACTCAGTCTTTTCAGATTGTGCAGCGAACAAATCTAGTAGATGAAACAGAATCCAGCTGACGTCTGCAGTACCAAGGCACCAGCCCAGTCTTCCTAGTCTTCACCTGGACATGACGTCCGTTACCCGCTTTTCAAGCTTTCTGCCCACAGTTTCGTGTTCCAAGGAAACTCATTTGTGTTCCTTCAGAAGGAGTTGAGTTTATTTGGAGGACACTTTATCGGATTTTACGAGTATCGCTGAGGTTCTGAACAGAAATCAAGATGACGTCGCCACTTCACCGCGCGCGACAGCTTCCTGGGAGCGCGGTGCACTGCCTGACACAAATATCCACGGAACCATCAGTTGGCCAAGAATGATCACCATGCAGTTGGGATGAGCATCGAGCGGCTTTCATTGAATGTGTGTTACTTAAAAAAAGGAAAGCCCACAAATTAATTGGATCTGAGAAAGCCAAATGTTTTCAGGAAAGCTGCAAAAGCAACAGAGCTAAGTAGAAATCTGATGTCATGTGAAGGGTTAACACATGAACCAAGACAAACGCCACATCCCAGCCATCCCAGCATGCGCCTGCAAGCGAGCCTCCAGCTCGCGAACGTAGTCATCGTGCGTCGAACGATCCGGTTTCATGGGATGGCCACAATCGCAGGTCGATCTGGTCGATCTCGTGAAGTCTTCCTCGGTTTCTGGAGCTTTTGGTCACATGGGTAAACTTAGTAAACCATGGGCAAACCATCTAAATATATCTACACCATCTGCGAAAATTTGGCTTGTGATTTCCATTTTGTTTCTTGCAACATGGCATGACAAACTCCGACATCGACCGGGAAGTCATATCAAAGCCTCTGCCAAGTTCTCCCCAAGAGTACAGCTCATAGAGACTTTGAGAGCAAGGTAATCAAAACTTTGATATTTGCCTCCTGACTCAAAAGATTTCAAGAACTGTTTTGGAGGCAATGTTCTTGCAATGGCATACTTCAACGGTATCCATTCTCAGGCCATATGCAAAACTGGCACAATCTGTGCCGTCAAGCTGCATAAAAAGAATTCCTTGGAGACTTCAACGTCAACTCGAAGTCACCTGCCTGATGCCCGTTATTCCCGTTTTCCGGCAAAACTTATCATTCCTTCGAGACTAGTGGGGTCAAGATGTCCTTAAACATCGAATACGAGATTAATGAGATGAAATGAGCGCAATCATCTTATTTCCAGCATAAAACTAGAATTTCAGTACTTCTTCCTGCTGTCGTTGGAGAGAGTACATGCATCACTGCACTAGGAAGTGTCTGCCTTTTCGGTACGGGCATCAGAAAACACAAATCAAATTGACTTTTGGAAAGCATAAGCAGCCCTGCAGGATTCATGTGCCATGCCACGACCAAAATGGAATCGGACTTGACAGTGATCACCTCTTTCTCCTCGACAGATAGTTGGTATGAAACACTCTGCACAGTTGGGGGTAACGGGGGTCATAACCTGTGATTCCTCTCAAGATGAGGGAGAATCCAAAGGAGACTCTGCTGTGAGTGCACTTTGGAACAGCACGACACTCGCAAGGATGCATTACAACAGCCTGGATGCCTATGGCAAGTCACACCATATCATGTCTAGTGTACTCTTCCTTTATCTTACCGAAATTTTCTGCATCCAAATCGCAAACTCTGGACCACTTTGCTACTCGATGTTTATGGCTTTGCAACGAGTCTCCGTGATGCCATGATTATACTTTTGGCTGATGATACATACAGCACAAGTGCTGAATTCAGATTTCATTTCCAGAAGCTTCGAAATGAACAACCTTGTTGTCGTGCAAAATTACATTTCAAGCGCACGTTGTTGCTTCGCAAACAGGAGCTGTGAATGTTCGCCTACGAAGAAACAGCAGGAATTGTTGTGAGCATGCATCAATTACAGCAAGGAAATCAAGTCATGAAGGTGGTGAAATACTTCCGAAGTCCAAATAATTCTACAAGATCAACGAAAGTCAGAGACAGACCCTGGAAAGTCCGGTAGGTATCCCTCCTTGGCGGAAACCACAGAGGTCATAGCTTCTGATGCTGGGATGTCCTGGCACTGAAATCCTCACTGATCCCAGGAAACATCAACTGCCCATTGTAGGCACCCATAAAGTATAGGAATTATTCGGAGTTATGGTCACTTTGAGGCACTTCAATTCTAGAGTTTGGGTTCAAGATGCTGTGTTTCACACTACCGTTTTGCATGATTCCAATGATTTAAGAGAGCCACCAAGAGTGAACAGCTCACTGCAAAAAATGCTGCTGATAAATTGAAATCTCTAATCTCTTCATAACCTGGTTGCCGCAGCGCAGCTCGGTGTTGGACTACAAGACGTACCAAACATGATGAGCGATTGGCATTAAGTTGTGGCCAGGTTCCATGAACCCAATCTTTCGAACTTTATGGTCAAATCGGATGACTCTGCATCAAATTTAGGTTCAGCCGATTCTCCCTGCCCCAAGCCATCTCCCCATTTTTTACCTCTTCCAGAAACAGATCAGGTTTGGTGGGCGGTGGGAGCATGCTTAGAAGCATCCCCGCCCGAGACGTTGCAACAGAATCCAAGAAAGGCAGCATGGCAAACTCAACGTGACGCCCGGGAAAGTGGAAGTCATAAACTGCGGAGCGGAAGCAGTATGAAAGATCCTGGTGCAGAAGCGAGCTCAAGATGGTGACCTGCATATGGAGTGGTCAGCAAGGCCTTTGTTTTAGGGAGATCTGATTAGCATCTGGATTACACTTATTCTACATGGACACCAATTTCATGCTACATCATGCTACCACGATCTTGTACATTTAGCATTTAGTAGTTTCTGCTGATCAGGTTGTTTCAATTTTTCCAAAGCAGTGAACGCAATCTCCTGGACCCAATGACCTTCATGAGAAGATTATTTTGGGCCAATTATAAGTTTCTGTTTTGTGTGCAGTGTACATCAAGCACAAAGGATAAACTCTCGAGGTTGAGGTCCATCGCCGAGATGAGTTGGTTGCAGACGGGACCCGAAATTCTTTTTTTGAACAGATCTCAAGTCACATAGAACTCAATATGCACTCTGGGCTCTGGAGACATCCAGAATTTTGAGAGGCTTTTCCCATAGGAGGGTCATACTTTCAACTTAGCCAAGAGGGGTAGCTCAACGAGGCAACTCACTTGTCACTGCTTGGAGAACCATTCCACTCAATACTTGGTAAAGAACTCTGGTCAATAAGTCCCCTGGGGTTATCCCATTTAGAGCTGGATTGTAACCCCACAAAGTGAGCAGATCCTACGAGTAAGTGGGATTATCCTCCTATCTCGCCCGCGCTCCGCTATGTTTTCCTCAAACGCCTGCGTAGCGGATGGCAATCGGTGATGACTCATTTCATCACTGAGAGTGAGCCTTTCATCTTTTCAAGGATCCCGCAACGTCTGGGTGGGAGGCTTTCAGCGACCCCAAAGCATGATATCAATGGAACAAAATGGTTGTAGAGTTGCACATACTCTGGCCAAAGCCTTGCGGGAAACCTCAGGCTATCCAATCGGACTGCATCTGCCGAACTCGAAGCTGTAGACATTTCAGTAGGACAAGGACAGTGGCCAAATCCGAAAGCGTAGTTTTTGAAAAAGAAATCAAGACAAGATGCTTTGGCTATGCCACGTTTGGAGACACGGATGCAGTGAACTCAATGCTTGCATTTTTCGAAAGAAAACGCTGGAAAATTCTCTGGACTCATGGCACCGGGGAAAGCTTCACAAATTGGACGTGATCCTTTCTTACAATCTTCTTACAACCCTCAAGTTGCAATGGCAACACAATCACTCAGAACATCTTAGAACTAATCACTTTTTCCACCGTTGCACAATTGCTCCTCACAGCAATGAATCGCTCTTTCGCCAAGAAACTCCTGAGCAGATGAAACGATTGGGACCAGACTTTGGACTCCAAGATCCTAACCATCCCTCAAATGTAACCATCTGATTAATAAACATCAGCCTTAGTGCGTTACGAATAGTGACCATGTGATACTTGGGCTCTTCAGCTCCAGGGGATTCACTATCGATGGGGAGAACGAACCAATTCTCGTTGCACCCCCCATTTCAATAAAGCAGGACTTGGTTCGTGCTGGATCATTGGTGGCTACATGACGCAACATTTTCAGAGAAGAGACTGGCACAGTTCTCATAGTGGATGAAACTTTCTGTCATGGCATGAGACATGTGCTGGATTTTCTGTTCAAAAAGAACCCCAACCTGCTGTTTGGGGATAAGGCCGCATGCTAATAGAATCTATGGCATGATGACTTCGTCAAGTCCTACTTGAAAGTAGTTCAGACCAGCTTTGCTCAAAGCACATGATGACTCCTTTCGAGCCAACATTTTTCAATCAAACATCCATCTTTTAGGACAGATCACCCTCTGGCATTTCTGTGATGCAAGATGTAGCTTGTGCTCCTTCAGGCTTCCTGGTTCGCCTGGGAGATCGGCGGAAATCTTCGGTCAATCACCCGAGGATATGCTTTTCGATTGGGAGCAGTCCGGGTGGGTTGGAAAACTCACACACTTTGAAAGCACCAACAACCAACCAATTTTTTGTCAACCCGTTGTTCATCTACCCCCACAAAAAAAAATGACCAACAGAAAAGGGAAGGCAACGGGCACAAAGGCACAACATGGAGGAATCCCGAAAATTGATGAAAATTGAAGTCCTTTGCGAAGACAATTGGAGTTGCGCTTCAAAGTCTTTACTCGTTTGTGTATGATCGGAAGTTGCTGACGTGGAAGAGGCACACAAGTACCTCACTTTCAGCACCAATGCTAGCGGTATTTGGACCTGAAATCAAGGTTTTGTGGGTCCCTAACACTCTTGCTGCTAGATTTCATCCTGTAAACCTCCTTTCCTGCTTCGGTTCTTTCATGCTACGGTCATCCAGACCCCAAAAATCTGGAGACACAACAGGAGGCTCAGAAGGCCCTGCCAGGCCCTGCCAGACCCTGCCTTTTCTTTCTCCACACTTTGCAGAACGATCTCGCGGATGGCAGCTCGATCTTCCAAAACACCTGTCCGCTGAAGACAGAGTGCTGCTTTGAAAGTACTAAATGCAGTGCTTTGCAAGCTTAGGACCCTTAGGAGAGATTGAAGCTAAATTCAAATGCCTAAACGTTGCAAGCATTCATTCACTGTTTCAGCTGACAAAATTCTGATGCTTAGGAACTTACGGCATCTTGGAGCGAAGGACTCACTACTTAGTTGCCAAAACTCAAGCGACTCTCCACGGAAGAAATGTATTTCAATCTTGTAGATGCAAAAAAGTGTCGGATACACGGGGTGAACAAAATGGATTTGCTGCGTACCTTTTTACTGAAAATTTATGTTCCGGGCACATTCGGTATTAGCAGCTTGCACATGCGGTCTCAAGTATAGTACAGCTGGGTGCTCCAACAAAAAACCAAAGAAAAAACAATCCAGCTGCCCTGAGAGATCTGGGATCATCTATTTCTATGTCCAGAGGTCTAGACAGGTACAGGCCACCAATACCGGTACCAAAACACGACTGACATATGCCGAGATATGTCGCGAAATAAATTGTCTATCAGAACCATCAGCACAGATATAGATGGAAACCAACCTGAGGTTTTATTCCAGGTTGCACCAAACTAGATGGAAACCAGTTCTGGATGTTCACCCTGCAGGAAATTCATCTTTTTAACAACCTTTTTTAGGACTATAGTCCAAGATCAGTTTGATCAGTTTGGGTAATATATTCAAATTTAAACAACATTTTTAGGAAAAACAACTTTAGCTTCTCAACTATATATCCGCAACAGATGCAAGCCGTGGAGGCGCCGGGCTGCTCCTTGGGAGCTGAGAGTGCCATGGCACAGACATCGGACACCGTGGAAACTTCCAAGATGCATCACTTTTGCACTGGTGCATAGGTCAATGCGAATATAGCCTCCCAAAATACTGGTGAAACACGGTAAACATGGTAAACATTGAACATTCGTTGATCATCTAGATCTCAGGCTTCAGGGCCTGTAGTCGAAACCAACAGGTGTCCGGCGATGATTCGTGAGCTCATCTCTCTTTGAGAGATACACAGCGCAGATTGCATCGATACCAAAAAAGGTAGATCAGTGAACCATCACCCAACGCTTTTTGATGTACCTTAGAGATTCTTAAAGTGCGTTGAACGTTGAAAGTGCTACTTCTGAACATTGGTGACCTTTTCCTTTGATCTTGCTGAGTATTTACAGTATTTCTGCAAAGGCAAGCTTGGTCTGGAGCCGGACCAAGAGGAAAAAAACTCCGAAACTGCAATGAACACATATCTCATCTCATGACATCCCTGAATATCTCTTGACTATTGACTATCCGTTGAACAATGAGACCCACTGAGATCCAGAATGGGCGTTGGGTGATGGGTGATGGTCAAACTCACGAGGGCACCACCGCCGTTTCTCGGGGAAGCAGTGACTTTGAAAAGGCCCTGAAGCCTCAGGGAAAAAGGGACAAAGGACAACTTTTACATCAGAAATACATTGTTTAATACACTGTTTAATACACTGTTGAATACACTGTTTATTACACTGTTTAATACACTGTTTAATACACTGTTGAATACACTGTTGAATACACTGTTTATTACACTGTTGAATACACTGTTTATTACACTGTTTACTACAGCGTTTACTACATTGTTTAATACATTGTTAAATACATTGTTTAATACATTGTTTGATACATTGTTTGATACATTGTTTGATACATTGTTTAATGCATCATAATAGCAGTATCGCGAGATATCACGAGCTGAAGCATTTGACATAATACCAGTTAGTACATAATACATAATCATTAACCATGATTCATCATCGTTAACCATCATTAAGTAGCAATAACACGAGCTAAACTGACCGCGTAGCCAAGTGACGTGCCCAGTATCGCACCAGCGGACTGAGTGGATTGATCACTTCACTGGGATCTGCTCCCAGTTGACTTGAGTCCTGCCAGCCAAGCGCCAGGGCCGCCACGGCTCAAAAAGTGATCGATGGACGAAAAGTGTGGCTTTGGACCATCCGATACTTCAAAGGTCATCACGAACACATCCCCATTCCCAGCTCCTCTACATGGAATTGCCAAAGGTCGTTCAATTCACTTGCCTGCAGAGATTCAACCAAGGCAGTCCTTGAATCTTCGAACAAAAACATCCGGGGGAAATCCCAGAGACTGTTTCCAAGGGAAAGAACTGTAAACACAATGGTTTCTTTGGGTCCCAAAGCCAGCCGTCCCCTGATATTCTCATGGTCCAAGAGTCGGTGTTCATCTCCTCAATTATATTCCTTAGCGGAATGCTGAGCCACAACAGGATAAGGATCGGCTGGCAGAAAATGCAGCCCGATCCCTATTGTAGACAATGGTGCAAAAACTCTAATTTCAACACATCTAATCCATTGAAAGCCCTGGGAGCCACATCATGGGTCCCTACGCACTGTCGATGTTGCCACTGACATCGATTCTATGGTCACGACCCAAAAGTGAACAAAACACGTGAAGCGGTGGGATGTGAACCAGATTTCTGGATACAACACCATTGCTTGCAAACTGGCCTATCCATGTCTATTTCATCTGCCGTCCACCGGGGCTTGATATCGCTCCACAGCTAATTATGGGTAAGGATTGGGGAAGGTCAGTCGATCAGGTATCCAGGATTTTAAATCAAAATTGCTGGTAATTATGGATGATCATCCCCAATTTAGATGGAAAAATCATAACTGGCATCGACCTTATCCCCCATCAACCATTCACCACCTAAACATGTTGGACCCATAGCCATCCTAATGCAGCATACTTAATCATCATCTCGGTCAACGAGGACATATCTCAACTGAGGCGCTGGGCCAAATAGATGGCCTGTTCCTTGATATCGTGCATTTCGGCCACAGTTTGACAGAACGCCTCCACATCGATGGCCACCACTCCTGAAAAAGACAGCAGTGAGGCTTTGGTTGTCGCATCCAGCAAAAACTGAAGTTTCATCAAGGATTATACAGGATATGTATCCAGGATCTGATGTTAATTGACAACTAATGTTCTTTCAAAGGATGGACACATTATCATAAGCAGTTTGATGGTGTTTGGTTGGAAAGATGGTGACTTGTATTCCACTAAACTTGAAAATGGAAACGGATACCTGGCATCTGGCACTAAGCAGCCAATGAATCCATGAAACGATTCTCTGAGGTCTTGCAAACTGTGTTGGACGGTCATCCCACGTGCAAAATACGACCGTTCTCTTAAGATAGCCTCCCGGCAAACGTGGCAATGGACAATTCCCTATCGATAGAACCTTTTCCAAGAGGTGTGGGTCCCAGATTTGCGTCACCGAGCATCTGCTCATCTCTTTGGAGACCAACCCGCCTGGGCCATGGACATTGGACATTCAGGTGAACGGAGAAATGACACAAAGAGTGCGAAGCATCTACACCAGGATTGCCAAACTTAGGTATCCTTTGAAAACAGACCTTTGATTGGCTGTCACCTTTCTGCCAAGCTGAATATCATCCGACAAAAAACAATTCGCAAATCAGTGCACCATGAAATATCTCAACTACAAGTGGTTGATAACGTCCATGGCAGTCCAATCTCCAGTTTTCCTTGGTAAGAAAACGGCAGGTCTCATATATGGTGTATATGTATATATATGTATACATTACCTTACGTGACGTTATTTTACGCTATTTTGCGCTTTTTTACATTACGTTACGTTATGTTACGTTACGTTACGTTACGCTAAGATAGATTACGTTACGTTGCGTTGCGCTACTTTACGTCACGTTACATACATACCTGCATACATACATACATACATACATACATTACATTACATTACATTACATTACATTACATTACATACATACATACATACATACATACATACATACATACACACCAATACATACCAATGCATACCAATGCATACCATTGCATACCTTTACATATCATTACATGCCATTGCGCACCATTACACACCGTTATGTCACATTAAATTAAATTACATTACATTAGATTCCATTGCAGTGCATTCCATTACATTGCACCACATCACATCACATGACAATTGCATTACACTACATGACGTTACATTGCATAGATTGTACATGCACATGGAAATGAATAAGCATGTTGCGCAAAGTCTGTGCCTATAATATGTACGCTAAAGGAAAACTTTCTCTTAACATCTCTTTCCTTTGACATCTCTTTCTCTTGGCACCGAGATCAAAGCTTCATTATCCGCCAAAAGCAGTCTTGACGTAGCAAGTCCACTGCGCAAAGTAGCTGCCGGATTGCACAACCACAATGGCATCAGATGGCATCAGATGGCATCAGATGGCACCAGATGGCACCAGATGGCACCAGGACACAGGCATACCCCCAAAAGCATAGTGTCAGCTCACCAAAAAAAACAACGCAAAATTGAAACCTCAGTTACATATAGTTGGACCACGGCCTTTAGACGGCCGTCGTGTTTTGTTGGGGTGGGGTGGGGCCTGTATTAACGTTCATGTGAACTTGCACATGAAGTAGATGCTATGCTGTGGCTGTCGGTTGGGGCATGTATTCATGGGTGGGGGGTGGGGTGGGGTAGGGTGGGATAATAACGTGACTGGCTCTCTCACACATACGTCATGCTACGCTACTGTACTAAAAGGTTCCTGGCAGAACTTGAAGCGCTGCTGTGAACAAAAGACGGCTGCAAAATTGTGAAGACGAATTAGTTGGGGGCTTTGAATAAAACCCCAAAATGGAGGTTCATATAGGCGAAATGACCGTTTTCATTTTTCTGCTTGGAACTAAGGCGCTCACGGCACACTAAAATCACACGAATTCAGGCACGAGCACAAACATGATCAAACACGATCAAACATGATCAACATCATCAAAAAAACACACCGATCTGGCCATCCCAGAGAGATCCGTCGCCCCTCTGAGGCACGTTTTGTATTGCACATGCTGTTGCGAGCATCCGCAATCCAAAAATGCATTTTGTGTGATATTTCCCGCAAGAATAAAAGCCGGAGACGTGAACCATATATTTCTCTTGCCACATCTTTGTCTTTTCTCTTGATATCTCTTTCTTTTAAAATCTCTTCTCTTCACATCCATTTCCCTTGACTTCTCTTCCTCTTATCTTCTATCCTCGTAAGGGCGCGGGTTCGAACCCCACTTCTGTCATTACGTCCCCTGCACATAATTACATGTGTACCGCTCTACTCTTCTCGTCTCACCACTCTATATCTGCATTTCTTAGGAAGTTTTTCGAGAAAGC
This sequence comes from Cladocopium goreaui, assembly GCA_947184155.2. Taxonomy (NCBI): domain Eukaryota; class Dinophyceae; order Suessiales; family Symbiodiniaceae; genus Cladocopium; species Cladocopium goreaui. The sequence continues at coordinate 506,865 of CAMXCT020004024.1, read as the reverse complement.
TTCACTATTTTCCTCAATTCCTCAACATCCTCAACGGCCATCAATGGAGGTTTCCGTTTTGTCATGGGTGTACCCCATTTTTGATCATCCATTTTATGTCATGTCACTTATGTCACGGTGGGATTTTCCATGATTTTCCCAATAAAAATCCGATCCCAGCGACCGAGGTAGACCCATGGCGTCCATAGCGCCATCTCTGCGATGCACATCCCCACGGATACAGAGCTCCGGTTGTGTCGATCGATGATATACCTCAGATGGATATGGAACTCATATGGAACTCATATGGAACTCATATGGAACTCAGGACCTAGTGATTTCAGCAGCAAAATTCTGATTTTTTTACATGAATTAGGATTTCACCAGCAAGAATGTGAATCGAATCATCCAATTTAGGTGATTCAGAACATTTGCGGAACATCATTCCGAACCTATCAAAACCAAGATTTCAATAAATTTTAACAATAGCAAATTGGGATGATTTTACCATGTGGATTCCTTAGGATTACTTAACATCGGGTCCCCACGTCCAAGTTGGCCATTGGGAAACCAATGGCTGGTGGGGAAGGTTCGTGCCGTGGATGAATTTCTGCTGAGATGCTCCAGATTATCTTCCAGGGCACAATAACCTGCGGTCCAACTTCAACTTCCGAAGAGAAATCATGCAGTTGCGAAAAATTGCAAAGGACCTCTGTGAAGCTAGCAAATAATCATTTCGGGTGGCAAATGGGCAAGCAGCTTTCGTTTGAACTTCATTTATCTTTTTGGACAAGAATGAATAGGAATGTGTGGATCGGCCCTTTGAGAAACTTGCGTATAAGCGCATCTGGAGTGTAAAGAAAACTAAGAACTCCCCAATCAGCCCAAGCCCGTGCCTTTCCCGGCATTCAAGCTGTCAAGATTAAAACATCCCATGAGAGAAAAAATCCAGCCGTTTTAACTCAAGTGCATCCATAACCATCATCACCCCTGAAAGCTAGCGTAGTGCAGCAATTGGGTTGCGAACATGATTTTCCACGTTGAAAGTGGTCAGAAGAGTTCCAAAACATTCTGACAATAAGGTGCCCTTCTTCCCAATGGATTTATCATTCATCTTCCCCATGACACGGCTATTGCCAAGGAATATATACCCAATCTTCAGAGTCATTTCAGGGACACATCCGCTTGAAAACCGCTGAGACACAGGTCCGTGCCACGGTGCCCCGGGTGAAAATAAAATCGTTTTGGGCCAACCTGCGCGAAAGCTGGGCTTTAGGATTTGTCTGAAGTGAGTAAAGAACAAGCCATCTTATGGGGACATGACGGGAGTATCATGAAAGATAGAGCATGATATAGACTTGGACTGTTGATGAAGACAAAAATCGATGAACATCATGTCTGCGTTTGGAACTATTGGTGATTTGGGGGGAGGGTTACAGAGGCCCAGCCCCAACTCTTGTGGGTTACCTTCTCCCCATTTTCCCTTCATCCTGAATTCACCCATTTATGATCATTTCATGCCCATTTTTCCATGAATTTTTCCCTCTGCCAAGTCGCTGCAGCGTGGTGAGGGTTTTCACCGCCACATGCTGGGCCACCATCTCGGCATTGCTGTGTTCCTCTGCTACCAACATCTTCTTGCAGAGCGCCAAGCTAAAGAGGCAATGCCGGTAGCGCGTGAACCTCGGCAGCGCAAGATATCTCAAGAGATGACTTCCCGATCAAATGAAAAAGGGCTCTTGCACAACAATAAGGTTTATGAATAAGGTCCCAAAACCATTCTGCTCCCCATCACACATACACATAAATGTGTGTATATAATTATGTATACGTATACAGATATATGTATATCTATAAAATATAATCTATTCTCATTATATGTCTATATATATATAAGTATAGATAGAAAGATAGGTAGATTAGATTAGATTAGATTAGATTAGATTAGATTAGATTAGATTAGATTAGATAGATCGATAGATGGATTAGATAGATAGATATAGATGGATAGATAGATAGCTAGATAGATAGATAGATAGATAGATAACATAGATAGATAGATAGATGGATAGATAGATAGATCGATAGATAGATAAGATAAGAAAATATAAGATAAGATAAGATAAGAATAGATTAGATTAGATAGATAGATGGATGGATGGATGGATAGATTAGATAGATAGGTAGATAGATAGATAGATCGATCGATAGATAGATCGATAGATAGATAGATAGATTAGATAGATAGATAGAAAGATAGATAGATAGAAAGATAGATAAATAGATAGATAGATTAGATTAGATTAGATTGGATTGGATTGGATTGGATTGGATTGGATTGGATTGGATTAGATTAGATTAGATGGATGGATAGGTAGATAAGATAAGATAAGATCAAATCACATAGATAAGATAGATAGATAAGTTAGATAGATAAGATAGATAGATACGATAGATAAGATCGACAAGATAGATAAGATAGATAAGATAGAACAGATAGAACAGATAGAAAAGATAGAAACTATAGAAACGATAGAAACAAATAGATAAAACATAGATAAGATAGGAACGATGAAAAAATGGATAAGAGAGATAAGATAGATAAGATAGATAAAATACATAAGATAGATAGATCGATCGATGGACAGATAGATAGGATAGTTAGATAAGAAAGATACGATAGATAAGATAGATAAGATAGACAAGATAGATAAGATAGATAGTATATATAATATAGAAAAAGTAGATAAGATAGATAAGATAGATTAGATAGAAAAAATATATAAGATAGATAAGATAGATAAGATAGATGAAAAAATAGATAAGATAGAACAAATAGATAAAAAATAGATAAGATAGACAATACAGATAAGATAGATGTATAGATAGATTGATAGGATATGATATGATATGATAGGATAGGATAAGATCGGATAAGATCGGATAAGATAGGATAAGGCAGGACAAGATAGGATAAGACCGATTAGATTAGATAAGATACGATTGGATTAGATTAGATTAGATAGATAGATATATCATTTATGTTTGTACATATCTAAACATAGGCTTGGCTAGAATCCTCCAAATGAGCCATTTGTCAGTGGTCCTTCTAACAAAAGGGATCCAACTAAGAGGGATGTCAAGTGATCCCCTACCTATCATGGCCAAGCTCAGACAGGAACCGCACAAAATACACCTTGTTAGCTGCTTCGGTCAGCTCATATCCCCATTCAATTCACAAAAAATGAATACTAAACCATCCAGTTGGTTCCCATATTTTTCATGGTGACTTTGGTGAATTCCCCTTGAATTCGTTGGATTGTTCCATGCTTAAGTCATCTTAATTTAAGTCATGTTAAAAACCATGGAAGCCCCATGAAATCAGCGCCGGGCCACTGAAGCTCCGCCTTCAGCGACTTGGACAGCAATCCGAAAATCGCCACCTCTCCGACAAAAAATCAAACTTTTTCGAGGGCAAAACAATGTCATAAACCACCCCACTTTTGATGCTAAAGACACCACCTATAAAAATGGTGAATGCCTGGATTGTTTTGTGGCATTGTTTTAAACCACATTACACTTTTTTTTGACCTTGACCTTCATAAGTCATTGGATTGATTCAAGGGAAAATCTACAGGAACCCCCATATTTCATGGTAAAAACCATTGTTTCCGGTTAAACTTTCCATCCAATGACAATAGGGTTTCATATGATTTCCATGATTTCCATGATTTCCATGGTTTGTTGGTTATATACCCATTATATACCCAAATTATATACCTCCATGGTTTTTGGGTTTGTTTTTGTCCAAAATTCCGAGCCAGGACTCCCAGGACTCCCACCTCGCTGTCGACACTTCTGGAGGTCTGCGCTCGGTAGGCGTGTTGAATGAAGCGCGTCACGCGTTGACTCAAATCGATGGGGATGTCATTCTGATGCCTCATGGCAGTCTGGGGAAAAACACATTTTTCGGGACTGGTTTGATATATATATATATATCATATCATATCATATCATATCATATCATATCATATATATATGTATATATATATACATAGAAATTATGATTTTCCATCATTTATCTATTGATAACTCAACAACTCAACAGGGGGTTGCCCTTCTATGAATCGAGCAGTGGCAAAAGAGGACAGCGCAGCGGCTTGGCTTCCAGGACTTCCAGGACTTCCAGGGGTCGGCTTCGCGCGGCTTCACGGCAAGGCACAGAAAATGCCGCAGATCGCGAAAGAGCTGCTGCTCCTGACGCGAGAATCGACGAGAATCGTTACATCCCGCAGAATTTCAAGTCGTAGTGACGCCACCCCACCGAATCTGCGGGATCATCTGGTTGGTGGTGCAATAAGCATCTTGAAAAATGATGGAGTTCGTCAATGGGAAGGATGACATCCCCAGCATATTATGGAAAATAAAAGCCATGTTCCAAACCACCAACCAGTCATGGTATTGGGAATACATTAGATACGGATACAGATGCCCCCCAACAGTCCCGAAGCTGGGTCCTGATCTTGTGCCTTCTGCAAGTTACTCATCAGAGATGTGACGGTACTGACCTTGACAGCACCACTAAAACAGCGAACCCCCATAAAGATTCAGAGCTTCAAGTCACCTCTATTTTCACAGGATTTCACTCCATCTTTTGGGCTTGCTATTTTCGCATGACCTACCCAGTTGTTGCAGGATTTCTCCCAGCCCCTCAGTGCAAGTTAAATGGGGTGAACCCTGTTTTAGGATTGTGGCCCTCTGGAATTGTGGTTTACCCGGTACTCAGTGGGATTTCTCAGCCATGACACCGGCAACCACTCCAAATCCCATATTCCATCAGACGTCCACAAGGAAAAAAACTCCATTCATATCCATTCACTCTTCCATTCTTTTTCCATAGATGTTACTGTTCATATCGATTCACTATTCACTATACCATTCATATCCATTCCACATTTTCCACATCGATATTTCCATAGATATTTCCACATTTTCGATCCCCGAGTTTCCCGGGAAGAAACGAGTGGCGAGTGTGGAGAAACTGATGAGGCCAACGAAGGCCACCGCAATACCTAGCGGATCACGGACGGAGCACAAGTGATGGAGATATGATGGGGATATCATGGTTGATAACCAATAAAAAATGAATGATGTAATGATATAACACTGGTTAATGATGATATAACAATGGTATATGATTCAATGGTTAATAAAAAATAATGATATATGGTTATTAACCAATGATGAATTCAATGATATAACACTGGTTAACTAATAACATAAAACAAAGATCAAGAAAAATGGCGATGAATTGTGGGGATGCCATCCGGTGTCTTCAAACGTAGCTGGCTGGACATTTCCCCAGCAATAGTTCGATGATTTTCCCAGCGAGCTAACTGAGCTAACCCTCCATTTGGTTCGGGGATTTCTCAGCGTACCAGAGAATGGGGGACATCAATGCTATAATGGGGATAGATCCAACTATATCCAATTTGGGATTGGGGCAGCTCATGAGGGATTTAACCAAACATCATGGGCGATGCGATACCAATTTCATGTTTGGGCTTGTCTGAAAATGGCCATGACTTCATGGGTCATGAAACCCAAAAAATCCTGACCTACTTCCATCGGTTTATCATGACCAAGTCACTGCTGTGGGTCAGATGGGTAATTCCACTTTTGGGCAAATTCAGTATAAGCATCAATAGGGATATGGAATCAATTAAGAGTGATGTATTGAAATGGTGAAATGTCAGGTCCATCCTTTCTTCTGTGCCAGATCATCACCTGATCTTTGATCCAAAGCAGACCTACTAACCAAACACCAAGGTGAAGACTGTTGATCTGCATCCCAAATTGAGACGGAGGTCGACAGATTCCCATCTGACCGGGACCATTTAACCAACCTGAGTGATTCAACCCGCTATATTCATATAGGTTTTAGCCCCCAAAATGGTATGGTTCGTCCAACTGTGGTTTATACCAACTGGGGCCACAATTTCAACCTGGCCCGATATCACCATCATGTGCTTGTGATGACAATTGCTTCCAAGATACTAAATGTTTCCTTGCTTATGTCCAGCCCGGATTCATAAACTCTGTTGATCAATCAGGGTGTTTCCCTGAAAAAAGTGATGCACTACCATTAAAATTGGTACCCCCTCGATTTTTACACTGAGGGTTTATTACGCCTCGTTTGACTTTGTATCGACCTCTTCGTGTTGGATAAATCATCGATTTCTTGGATATGTGGAGTCCAAGGGGCAAAAGATTCGCTCTTGAGTTGTCTCCTGACAGCCGTTGGAAAAGATTGAAGTCCAAAGTCATCAGCAAATGCTCTGAAATGCTTCAAAAAAAACGTGTATGTTTCATTATGTTTCCTCCTTGTCACCATGACTTTTAGATTTACAAGACCATCATCAAAAACCCAAATCCAATTGATATTGGGTCTGAAAATGTAGCTCCAAATCCAGTGAATCATGAGTTTCCCTGAAATTGACATCGGAGTGTATACCCCATGGACAGAACCAGATGGTCATGGGTCAAAACCCTGGTACCCTAGGTACCCTAGGTACCCTAGGTACCCTAAAATAGCTGGTATAGCTGGATGGTTATTCCCCCAGTCATATGGTAATCATGGATTTTGAGCCACTTCCTATTCTTCCTACATACGGATCGGCTCGGCTGCAGCACAGGGGCTGGATCAATTTCCACGGAACCAATTCCCAGCTGGGCGAACGCCCAATGAAGACCTCGCAATGCGAGGTCCGCGTGGTGACCATGGTGGGGAAAAAGAAATGGAGGTTTGCGAAGCCATGTAATACCCCCCAGTCATCATCCAGTCATGATGAAATAGTATTGAAACCCTATGGTTTTGGGAGGGTTTTTTAATAACCATGATAAACATATACTGTGAGGATAAGAATCCGCAAAGAATTACTTCAACAAGGATCCAAGTGAGATCAGAAGATCACCATGTTTCCCGCAGCGGGCCAATGCAGGATTGGTGCTCATGTCGCAAGTAAGTACATATATATATATATATCCCTATTATATTTCCATATCCCGGTTGGTTTTTAGTCACCCCAATATGAAAGATCCCAATTTTTGGCTAACACTCATGCAACAAAAACCCTGCAGCCCAGCGACAGGTGCTATATTGATAGTTGAAGGTGCGCTCCTCAGCGGTCAAAATGTGAACCGAAGATCTCTTCGGAAGATGATGAGAAAGAATGATAGAAATAACTAGAAACAACAAATGGAAATGACATACAACTTGGTACACTGTTATCAAATTGATAGAATGACTTGATGAACTGACAGACCGATCATGGGGGGATTGATGGCCCCTAGATCTTTTGGGGGCGAAGTAGCGCTGCTTCGCCAAGTGGCACGAAAGCTGTGAGTCCTTGGATACATGGGGATGGGTCAAGTTACCATACTGGGGGAATAAGCATCCAGCTATACCAGCTATGACTTGTGGTGCCTTGATGTACCTTGTACCTACCAGGGTTTTGACCACCATATGGCATTGAAATCCAGTGGAAGGTCCAGTTGAAACAACTTTTCATCTTCGCCGCTTCGCCTTTCTGGGGACATCCATCATCGATCTGGAGGCAGGTCGTGTTAGCAACGGAATGCTGCTGTCATGTCATATCTGGCGACAAAACTGACCATGGAGTCTGTTTGGATTACGGTCTTTGGTATTCTTTCGTCACGTTTTCTTCATTTTGGACGAGTTGGACGAGGCACAAGATCCAACTCTTTCCTTCTGTCTCTTCCGCAAAATCCTCACACAGATGATCCATGATGGATCACAGGGAACTTCCTGCTACGCCGAGAAGCGAAGCCGTGACCGAAACAGTTTGAGACCGCCCAAAAACATCTCCAAAATCAACGAGTCCGAAACATCAAAATCTGCGAACATCTTCTCACACTTTTGAAGGTCCGGCATGGGGACTGCGCACTGGTAATACCTCACACAGCCTGGATTCCCGTCATGGATTAGAATCTAATTTTGATTCGCCTTGCGCAAAACCAGCGTTATTTGCGACTGCACATCGGCTCAAGTTTACCTTTACCAAGGTTCAACGGGGTTACCACTGGGAAAGCATACAATTCTCGTACTCGCAGCCACTGCAAAGGATCAACCATCCCCTTGTGTGCCCTGCCACAGCCATAAGTAGAGTCTTGGTGCCGCCAAGCTACTCCAATCCCATACCAACCGCATGCGATGATATGCTGCAAAACGAACATTCGAAGAATCACCTCAGCACTGGGATGACCGGTCAGAATCATGCTTCGTGAACGGGATATGATCTGTGGGAATGCAGGAGAATAACCCCCAATATTCCAGCCTGACAATTTTCATGCCATGCCTGTCCTCCAGTATTACAACCTGGCGCCCGGTAAAATATTCATAGGTGACCACATGTCCTCATTTTTTTGACCATATTTCATCAAGGCATGCATTGTTTTTCCATCAACTCCAGGGCACCAAAAGAATGCCGAAGTAGATGAGACCGGCCTGCCGCAGCACCCAACTGCGCTGATGGTTTTGCCGAATGATTGAACCACATCCCTGAAAACAATGATAGATTATGAGTTGATCCATTGGGGATGATGATGATGATGATGATCCCATTTCTTTTGGGATGAAAACCATGTGATACCTCCAACCATTTCGGATCTACATCAGACTTTGGACCACTGTTTCACCTGGGACACCAGCACTTTTTGAACATAGGGCACCCAGAATCAAAAATGGCAATGGAAAAGCCCCCAACGAAATGGTGATTTTCCTGGTAAAAATGACCTTTTTCAAAGGGGACATTCTCCACAGGAATCAGCATCTTCCTCATGTCATGGCCTCTGAGCTGATCTGCTCTCGTAGCAAAACGGACACCTTCGCCACGCGACATGGGAAAGACCCGGTGAACAGAAAAATGGCTACATGTTCATCCCTGTAGAAACTAAAAACATTTATAGCTATTGATCTATAGCATTATAGCCATATCAACCAACCAAAATGAGTAGACATTATAAAATATTATAGACGTACGTGGCTTGAATCTGCCACTGGTGTGCTCACTTGTATTTTGACCAATGGAGTCAAAAGCTACAAACATGGTGAGTGCAATCCACATTCGTATATCACCTATCAAAGTGAGGTTCAAGTCATATGGGATGGGTATGAGCTCCATCCCCACTCTCCTAAAAGGGACTCATCCAAGGATGGGCTTTCAACTGGGATCAGCAGCTTGTGACTGGGAGATTGATGAGCCCATTTGGGTCAATTTTGGGACAAAAATGCATTCCTCCGGTTTCATCATCATTGATGGTTACATATTAGTAATAATTCTATCCTTTTCAGATCCATCTTGGCTGTTCCATCCATTCCTTCCATCACTGGACAGAAAATTGCGGCTGCAGAGATATACTGGAGATACTATATTCGGATGATGTTTAACACCCTTATGTAGATGTTTTTCACTTCCCTATGTTTCCCAGCCTTGCTCATCTTGCTCAGTCCTTGGACTGGGAAAATCAATGGGGAGATCAACGTCAAAGCTCGGGTGAACTCACCTTGATCTGATCAAACTTTGAGTTGCCACATCTCCTAGGTGCAAACAGATCAAACACCCAGAATTCCCCTAATTCCCCACGGTCTTCACCATTGGATCAAGTCGCGGATGAGCCGAAACATCCTCAAAAACCGCGCCGAACGAATCGATTTTGTGACCCGTGCAACACCTGGCGCGGCGCACTGCTGATCAGAAAACTGGGAACATCGGGAAAATATTCTGCTGTCAGTTTTATTTTCATTATCATGTTTTGTATTTAGTCATGTATTTATTTACTACTTTTTTAAAAGGGATTTTCCACTTTTCCGTTTCTCATGACGATATGGCTCCCCTTGGGCGATGCAGGCGAGGATCAGATGGTCTCAACATGATACCCCAATTTATTGCCACTTAAGGAAGGACATTCACCCAGTCTGAGAGAGAATGTCATGGGGCGATATTTCCGATATTTGCATTTTAGATCATCGTTCAGAGGGGTTGAGCTTCCCGCACTTGATGGTCCTGCTGTATCCCTATCAACCAACAGGGGATTGCTGAATCTCTATATTTGTTCATATCTTATTTTTTTGCTGGTGATATAGCATGGATCAACACTGGTTCACAGATAGCAACGTATGGTTGATAACAACAAGATAAGAATCGATGCTTGTCCTTGTTAGCAAGGAACCCTCTGCAAACCGAGATGGAACCCAAACAGTACCGTTTCCAAGTGCTGAACATAATTTTACAGCTCCTGTTTTTTTGGCACATCTTTGTTCTAAGATCGAAATACACATTTTCCTCCTTATTGCAGACCCTTCTCATTATTGATAACCCCCCAGAAACCGTAGCTATAGTTCATTCTTGAAATGTATTGAATCTCGCTGTTTTTTGGGCCTCACATGGGGCAGCCCATTAGAAACAAATCTTCCCCATTTCTACGGAAATCAGGGGGATGGAATGATTCACCAAATGATTGTAGTGAAGGCGTTATAAACCCTCCCGTTTTTGTTCGGACTATGCAACATCCATCACCCCAAAGGGTCATTTTTCTTGGGGTATATATGTATACAGTAACTTTAATCTAATCTAACTATAGATATCCCCTACTTATTGGGTTTACCACAGATTTGCAGGATTTCCTCAGACCCCCACCTTCAGCCGATCCAGCGTTCTGCTGTGTCTGGAACCACCAGTCGATTCCGACCACCACCACATCGAGGAAGAACCAGGTCTTGATGTAGTTGCATGCGATCCTAGCGCTGACAATCTGATCTCAGGGAATCCGATTGGCGCAAGCTGTTGATGATATCTTGATCGAAATTTGGCGGAATGCGGAGATTCAGCATCTGGAATGGTTATCAACAAAGACACATCCGATGACCGTGCGAATGGTGTCGAAGAAGGAGAAATGATGATCTGAAATCTGTTGTGGGTTAGTACTGGTTGACAGTGGGATCCCCACAAGATCTTATCTTTTCTACCGCATCTCAAAACCCCGCTGCTTGATGCGCCATGCCCCGAATCGGCTCGTTAATTCCATTCGAGGTGAGAAAAAGACATGTGAAAAACAACCAACCATATCCCCAGCTGAAATTGCTTATAATTTATCATTCAATTTTTCTGGACTCAAACATTCTCTTCTTTGGAGCCTGACTGGGGGTCGCTGTCCTCTTGTGGTGTAGCTCCAAACGACCTTTCTCATAATAACCGGTGAAGAAGGACAAGATGATATCCTCAGCAGAACTCTGGACATCTACCCTGAATGGTTCTTTCCAATCGACTCTCCCGAAAGTTTGGAAGCATTTTGGATTCTTGGTTCTGATGGGATTCCCAGTTGGATTTTTTCCCGAGAAGGTTTTGCGAAGCCGGAGTTTTGAAGCCTCCCCACAAGGGATGCTGAGATATGAGAGGTTGGATGGTCAACTATGCCCAGCCAATGGATCATGCGATGCCCGATATGGCAAGGATTGGATTTGAAGTTGGATTCCATTCGATGGATTCGAATCGAAAAACTTGCAGCAACCAGCATGCTCTGAATCAAATGGCTGTTGGCTGTAGCGTTTTTATCCATGGTTGGGTTCATATCATTCATATCTTCCAATTTTTGTCAAGACCACATAAAACATCCTTATCCCATGCCGTTCACTGGCTCGTATAGCCCCCAAACAGGGTATCACGACTCGTCAGGGGTATACCCTCTGGTTATTGACGATGGAAAGATCCACCATTTCTAATGGCTACATCGAACTTCATGGATCATTTTCTCATGGATATTCCCATTGAAAAACTATGTTTGATAGTAAAACATCACCATTTCCCATATAATTTTCGCAGGATAAAGTCACTATTTGCCACAATATCCCAATTACATTCCCATTGTTATCCATTATTCATAGATTATTGTTGGTTATTTTCCTTTCTTGACCATTATTAACAACTATGCACCACTACCAGAGGCTTTCTATGCTTTATAAGCTCAAAAAACGATGGATTAAACCACTATTCCCATGATTTTCCCATGAAATCATGGAATGTTCGATGGATTAAACCAGCATTTCCCATGCGACCGACGCACGATGGACCAAAAGATCAGCGATGCGTTGTCCAACCACTCGATGACCTCCAGGGACGCTGGATGTATACCATATTTATACATATATATATATTATACAGTGCACATATAAATATACTATATATATATGCTATGTCTGCTATGTAGAATATATGGATAGGACTTGCAATAAAATATCATATCAGATAAACCTTTTCTTTTGTGTATATGAATACATATATGTTGTCATTTTTCGTCTATAACTGCAAATGCAAGAAACGGTACGTTTTAAAATTGCTGGCATGCATTTAGAGGTTAGCAGCCAGCTGCTGGATGATTTCTTGTTCAATTCATTGCACATGGAAAGCAATACCTGGGTCGACTTCCCATTTTGCTTAGTCTAAACTAAGTGACTCGAAAAGTCAAATCACCATTTCTACGGGGTAATTACCAGATTAAACATATGGAGGTTTCCTATGGGGGTACCCCTAAATCATCCATTTATAGATGGGTTTTTCCATTATAAATCATCCAGCTATTGGGGATCCCCCATTTATGGAAGCCCCCATATCCGTATTCAGGTTGAATCATGGGATACGATGGGGATGTTGAATATTCGGGGGGAAGGGATTAAATATAAGAGAGTGTGGATATTTTGAATAGTCTAACATCCACCCTTTTTTCATGACATGTTATACACATGTTCATACTTTTCTATCTTTTTGTCTTCCTTTTTTCACAGATTAGCCTTCGACATCCAACACTCGGCCTCAGCTCAGTCAGCTCAGAAGACAGTGATTTTCTAGCGATGCGGAGAACTGTAATCAAAATTCTTTGGGTCATTGAACATTGCGCATCATTTCTTCATATCATATTTCTGATGTGGGCCCAGCACCCAGCCATCTCTGGGTTAGGTCGTGTGTTTTTTTTGTGCCCAGCGACATAGGTGTCCGGAATGTTGAAGAGCTGCAGTGGAATGAAGAAAATGTCACGCAGTAGGAAGATCATCCTCCAATGGGCGCACTCGACATGGGCAACGACGGCGGGACTGACATGTTCTGACACATAGTCATTCATCAATTTCACACAGTATCACATCGTCATAATTAAAACGAATCCATCAAATTCATGAAATTCATGAAATACCCATCTCACCACATTGCCACTTATACCGAATATGGGATTTCCATCCACGACTTCGCCGAGCAGCCCAAACAAATCCCAAACGATCTTGAAGGTCGCGTGGGGATGAATCACCTCAGAGTTTCATGGACCGCTCAAAAAGGATTGAGAAGAGCTTCAATTTCACACTATTTCAAGTGGGATTTTACTGATGTTGTTTTTTTTCCATCTTTTTTTTGGGGCTACTGTAGCATGTAGTCAATATGTCATATCTTGTTGCCATGATTTATTAAAAGATCAAACTCGTCTGTTGGGTGTGAGGTCGCCAATTTGGGGTCGCCATAAAATGACCAACCAGCACACAGGTATGAAACCCCAATACGGACTGGTGATTTTGCGGGACCAGCCAAACGACTGTGCCCAGATTGACCTGAACATACCTTTATGTAGAAAAAAAAACCATTTAGGGTCTACTTTTAGGGGACACGGGGACTTGGGGACAGGGGGGATTAGGGAGCGACATGGCGTGCAACATGATGCACACAGGCAACAGGGATATTGAAAAACAGCCATTTGGGGACTGTTGACAGTAGCTCGAGTGGATGATTGGATGCGAAATCATGCAGTTGATAGGCGGTTTATCCCACTGTTAGGCTTTCAACATGTTTCAACCATTCGCTTACGGGAGCAATCCCATCCCCGGTACAGGATACCCCAAATCAGGGACCTCCATCAAAGCCTACTCGACCTTATTTTGTCCATTGAGTATCCCCATAACATCCCCATGAAAACAAATTACGTTCTGATGAAACCTTTGTTTCAGGGATTTATATATACATATATACTACTAAAAACACACACACACACACATATATATATATTCAATAATAATAAATAATCAAAATGATAATGGTAATAATAATAGCATGATATCTATCTATTTATCTTATCTAATCTGATCTGATCTTATCTATATAATATATCCCTTGGACCCTAAAACCACATTCCCATCGCTCCCATTGCTGCTACGGCACCAGCAAGTCCTTGCTCCATCCCAGAGAAATAAATGGGGGACATAAGTAAATGCTGGGGTTTATATAAGTGTTGGGATGTATATATATATATGTATATGTATATGTATATATATATATGTATGTATATATATATATATGTATATATATATATATATATATGTATATACATATGTATATATATATATATATGTATATGTATATGTATATATATATACACACGTTCTGTATCAAAAGGAAAGCGTTGTCATTTCATTCCTTTGGAATCCTGTTGAGACAAGCGTTCTTTCCGACCAACGACCGGTGACAACTCCATGACCTTCTGGGAGCAACATGCCTTGTGGGGATAGGGCCCAAAGACTGCCATTCTAGGAGGGACGGTTATCAATTACTTACTGGTTCTTAGTAGGGAATTGGGGAATGGGATGATTATTACTAGTGTTTATGGGAATCATTCCCTTGCTAAGCACCAGCAAGATTATGATACATGATGATAAATAGTAATTGATCATCATTTATTATACAAGTACATATTATACATATATTATTTTGATACAAATACATTATCATTATACAAGTACACCCATAATCATTTAGAGCTGCCATCTCAGAGGCTGGTCACCTTGGCAGCCCTGAAAAAAAATGTGCCAGTGACAATTCCCGGGATGCACCCGTCAAAAATGAACTATAGTAACTATAGGCTAGTGTTAATCACTTCCCATATTTTTTTTGGCTTAACATGGATATATGTTGAGGCCATCACTGACTTTTGTCGCCAGCGCACAAATCTAACTGGGATAACCTCCAGCAAACTGGCATCTCTTTCGGTTAATTCACTGACCTCCGAATCATATGCCATATAATCGCAAATTTTTTCCATATGTATCTCCATCATCCATTCCCCATAAAATGTTCGGTGAACTTCGCCTACACGGATCCAATTCTCCAATCAAGGTTCCTAACCTATATATGCGCACTACTCTCACCAGGTAATAACTTATGATATGTTGTGATGTACATATCTATCTCTTTACATGTATGTATCTATCTCTATCTCTCTCTCTCTATATATATATACGTAAATAAATGATATATATATATATGTAATATATGTACAAAATAACCCATGT
>CAMXCT020004024.1:458986-486486 GCA_947184155.2 Cladocopium goreaui | reverse complement strand
TGTTCCACATCGAAACCCCTTGTTGTTTTCCACATCTACCGGTGTCATCAAAAATGGGTGGCTTTTTGGATGGGAAAATCATCGGTTATGACAGCCTGGTGGTATTGATCTACCAGCCTGGTCTCAAATTTGTCCAAGTCATCCGTCCTTTCCTGGGGCCAAGAATCCCCAGTTCAGAGGAGGGATTTCCTTTTCTTTTCAATGGGAGTTCAATGAAGTTCAATAGGATTTCATGGGAATTAATGGGAATTAATGGGTCTAAAATCTTGAATGGAATATTTACGGGGAAAAAACGCCAATCATGAAGCGCCAATTATGAAGGGCTTGTGCCATCCCGTTCTGATGATGCCACAGCACATAATTACATGGTTGGTTCTCAGCGTCCTTGCTAAATGTTGAACTTCTAGTAAATATTTTTAAAGTGACCATTCTCAAATCAAAACACCTTTGGGAATGGCTGGGAGATCAAAAAAATCATGGGAGTATTGGATGATACGATGATAGATGGGATGATGGGGCAATCAATCTTTTAGGCCGAACAACCAGAGATTGGTCATTCTAAGGAGCTTCAATCAAGCCGTGTTTGTTTAGAGGCACAGAGGTGGTAAAACTCCAAGTTTTGTCACCATATCTTGTCCCATCGATGGCTGTGCTTCACAATTCGCACGACTGGTTGGCTCCCAGTCTCCCCTAACTTGTTTTTCTAGTCTCCATGCATAACGGACCATTTTTTTCCTAGACTATTTAAGGTTATTTTTTCGAAGGCCGGACATATTTTCTAGACAAAACATGTTTAACTTCTAGTGGATAAGATTATCCCTAACAAAACATCTAAGGGAATGGCCGGGAAGCGCCATGTCTCTACGCTGGGACACCAAGGAACAGTCGCTTGAACTCTGGCCCCGCAGTTTTCATGGCGTGTAACTGAGAAGAATCATGGGATAATCGTGGGTAATGTATATAGCAATAGTCGGTTAAATGGGTATATATATATACATGTTACCACCGTTTCTTATAATTCGATATACCATGATATATCTACGAGTTTATTGAGCAGTTTGTTGGAGTTGGTAACAATAAATTGCGCACCTCTGTAGGATGAAATCAAGCAGAAGTTTCGGCTGGGGTTGTACACCAAATAATTCACTCCAAGTGAATGTATAAACCCAAGAATCCAAGAAACTTAAACTAAGATTAATGAGAATTAGGGCAATGATTCTGGGTGAATGGGGTTGTCGCTGATAATATAGTTTCTTGGTGAATGTATAAAGGATATCCAATACGGCTTTTTGACATCCTGCTCTGGATATTCTATCCAATCTCCAATCTTCCAAGACAAGCCACAGATGATAAGGTCATTAGTGGATAAGAATAGGGAAGCCTGCAACCATCCTGGTTATCTATTTAGGCTATCCAATGTTTAAAGAACTATCGAATGGTACAACTCAAAAACATGGGATGGCTAAGACAAAAAATGCAAGTGAATCGGTGTTTCACCTGTGATAGCCTCATGGGTGTATTAAGAGGGATATATACCGTATAATTGCTGATATTGCTGGTTTTACTGGGGATATCGATATATTGCAATATTGCTAGTATTGGAGGTATATCGGTATATATATATATGTATATCTATGTCTTATCCCCACTGTTGGTTGGACCCCCATTGTTGGTTAAATCGCGGTATGTCTTCGACAGACTCAATCACTCTTGGCCCAGTTATGAGAATAGGATATCCCAGTTATGTCCATGAAAAGGTCAATTTTACCCCAATTCATTTCTGATGGTTATCTCTATCTATCTATCTATCTACCTATCTATCTATCTATCTCTCCCTTTCATCTGTCTATCTGTCTAGCTGTCTACCTGTCTATCTATCTATCTATCTATCTATCTATTATACTATATTATATTATACTATATTATATTATATTAAATTATATTAAATTAAATTATATTATATTATGTTAAATTATATTATATTCTATTAAAAATTATATTGAATTAAATTACGTTATTTTATATCATATATATGTATCTATATCCATATTCATACCCATCATATATGGTTGCTTACATATATCTCGTACACCAATGTTTCCTGGGTAAATCCCCCATCACCATTACGGCATATTCCAACCATGTTCAAAGCCAAATTGGCGATATAGTTGGTGATATGAGTTTTTTTCTTAATGGTAAACCACATCATCAACTAGCAGTCTTGTGGCAATTTCTAGTAATGTTAGTACCCTCCAGTAAATTAACATAGACCCTGCCAGATAGGGGTTGGAAGATTAGTTTCCACTAAAAATAGGTCATTTTCAGGGTCTATGTTAATTTACCAGAGGGTAAGCCTAGCAACAAACCTTCCCAAAATCACCATAAAACTTTGTGGATCCCTCCGTTCCCACCGACTTCCGCGGCTCTCTTCGGGGCGAAGGTGACCCGCTGCCTTTGGTCGCCTCCTGTTCTTCGTTGAGCTGGAAACATGGTGGGAAATATAGAGCTGATCCAAAAAAAGGGGCAAATGACCAAACAATGAGCATATGGTTCAGCTACATAAATACTGTTCCTCTTAAAACATGGGGTTTAAAACTACAAACATGGCAATCTTAATGAGGAAAACACGCGGTTTTGAAGGATTCAAAGGTCACAACACACAGTGGACCTCTGGGTTTTTCCGGCCCAGAAACACGATTTTACCTCGCCTCATTACAACTGGAAAACCACCCCAATGACTGACTTGTGATACAAACCTCATGATTTTCTCGAACTCACATGATTTTTTTTTCAGCATCATAGATAGGAAAGGCTGATAGACCATGAGAGGGGGGTGGCTACTTATTTACTTGGTTTGTTGGGCATGATTGCCAGCCATCACGGGAACCCCGTTGTCAACCCTTTTTGGTTTGGGGAATTAAACCACTGGGGATTTCATTTGCATTTCTCCAATGTTTTGGGGCAGCCGGTCTTGTGGCAACGACTCTAGTAATGTTAGTAAACTTAGCAACAAGCCGTTCCCAAAATCACCCAGCCATGGTAGGTTTATGGATTAGGGTTGGATCCACCTTGTGGGGTTGAAAAAAAACCCATATAAACCATCATAAACCCATATTTTGATGGCTAAACTTGGGGAGTTTTATGGAAAACGATGAGATTCATGCAATGTGGATTTACTTTTGAACAGCACTACAGCGACCCAGCTCCTTCTCGCTGGAACTTTCACTTGGAACCTGATGCCGGGCCGAGGATTCTGAATCATGGCCATTTCAATGAGAAAATCAACGAAAAAATCATTGGGAACATATCGGAAAATTTCCTGTAAATCAACATTCACGGCTGGGAAAACCAACCGTATATATCTGGCGGATTTTCCAACCACGGGGGCTCATTTCCAGCTGGCTCATCACTAAGGTGTTGGTATGGTTGGAGGACCCATATCTTCCGTGGTTCAAACCCAACCGATTTTCATTTTCGATCCCTAGCCAGTCATATCAATATCCTGCGAATGACATATCGATATCAAGTGACATCCATTTTACCAATCTGGTTGCTGGTTTCAAACCTGAAAAATATGCTCGTCAATGGAGACCATCATCATCGGAAAGATGAAAACGGGAACATCATTCAAACGACCCACCAGATCATCATTGGTTACATACCCATTATATATTTACATCATTATATTCTCATGTGAGATGGTGAAATCACCATTTTTGATGGCTAACATCAACCTTTTTCCATTTTTGAATTTCAACCTCTCCAGCTTTGCATTGCCCAAATAAGTTCCTGCCTCCATTCGAAGATCTTTTGCCCTGCGGACATTTCGGGATTTTCTTCGCACAGTTCGACATCACCATGATATGAAGAACTGAATCTGAGTGAAGACAGCCCTTTTACAAAAACAAACGATTTTTCCCAGAAAAAAAAACATGGGGCCAGATGAACCGAGTGGCAAAATCATATCAAATCTCGTGGTATACCACGACTTTCCTCCAATTTTTTTGCAGTTTCCGGGATTTCTTGGATTTTCGAGACATTTTTTTTGGGATTTCTTGAAGATGTATGGTTTTTGAAAAGAACATCACTTTCTTACTAAAGTTGCCATTTTGGGTATTCCGCGGTTTCGGACGGTTACGCCCGATGAGTACCCTGGTTTTCTCGTCAAAATAGCTGGGTTAAAATATGTTAAATTGGATGTGAATAGCCCCCACAAGGCAGTAATTTCATAGGTAACTTGATGCATCCCCATATTTCATTTCATCCTTTTTGTTGGTTCTCTTGGTCCGCAAATAAGTGGTGAGACCCTATGATGCGACGCGAGATCTTCCCAAAAGTTCTTGGGTGAACCCATGACTATCTGTCACAGTTTTTGGGTTGTTGATTTGGAACCAAAGGATTTCATTCTTGAAGGGATTTCCACAGGCATCTCAAGGATTTTTCAAACCACCCGGACCCCAAACCACCAGCTACTCATTGGTTGACTTATTCCCCAGGTAGCTGGAAACTATAGGGGTACTTGCTCTTCAAAGGTCAGGTCTTCAGTGGCGAACTTTGTGGCGAAGTCTGACAAAGATGCTGTGCAAGGTGCTGCGCTGGGTGCTGCATGTGCAGGCTGCTGCTGAAAGTGCGGTGGCGAAGTCTGGCAAAGGTGCTGTGCAAGGTGCTGCGCAGTGGCGAGGTGTGGCAAAGGTGCTGCGCTGGGTGCTGATCAAGGTGCTGCGCAGGCTGCTGCTGAAAGTGCGGTGGCAAAGTCTGGCAAAGGTGCTGTACGATGGCGAAGTCTCGCAAAGGTGCTGTGCAAGGTGCTGTGCAAGGTGCTGTGCAAGGTGCTGCGCAGTGGCGAGGTGTGGCAAAGGTGCTGTGCAGGGTGCTGATCAAGGTGCTGCGCAGGCTGCTGCTGACAATGCGGTGGGGGAGTCTGACAAAGGTGGTGTACGGTGGCGATGTCTGGCAAAGGTGCTGTGCAAGGTGCTGTGCAAGGTGCTGCGCAGTGGCGAGGTGTGGCAAAGGTGCTGTGCAGGGTGCTGATCAAGGTGCTGCGCAGGCTGCTGCTGACAATGCGGTGGGGGAGTGGGGGAGTCTGACAAAGGTGCTGTGCAGGGCGCTGTGCAGGGTGCTCTGCAGGCTGCTGCTGACCGTGCGGTGGCGAAGTCTGGCAAAGGTGCTGTGCAAGGTGCTGTGCAAGGCAAAGGTGCTGTGCAGGGTGCTGTGCAAGGTGCTGCGCAGGCTGCTGCTGACAATGCGGGGGGAGTCTGACAAAGGTGCTGTGCAGGGCGATGTGCGGGTGCTCTGCAGGCTGCCAGTGCGGTGGCGAAGTCTGGCAAGGGTGCTGTGCAAGGTGCTGTGCAAGGTTCTGCACACGCTGCTTTTGAGAGTGCGATGGCGAGGTCTGGAAAAGGTGCTGTGCAGGGTGCTGTGCAGGCTGCTGTCCAGAGTGCGGTGGCGAAGTCTGGCAAAGTGCTGTGCAAGGTGCTGTGCAGGCTGGCGTGGGTGCTGCGGTGGCGAAGTCTGGCGAAGGTGCTGTGCAGGGTGCTTACTTTTTTGATACCGGCCCGTGACACAAAACCATGGCCGCTTATTTCATGCAACATCTTCCACATGTGCACTGGAGAAAAATCTAAATACATTTGCAAACATTGTTTTGGCGGACATTAAGCAAAAACAATGAAGGCTTATTGCAGAAGTTAATGTTCAACCGGATGCCAAGGTTACAACCTTTTCAATCGCAGTTCTTGGAAATGAAACTCCAGACTCGGAAACATAGCTCCCAACCCTTGGGAATTCAAATTCTTGTAAATAGGACCACGAAGATTTCATGTTTTCAAGTTACAAGACGTAATTTCAACTTTAGGGAGCCGGTGTTCCCCGCAACTTGGGAAAATTGGTTCCAATCTTTGGAGACCGGCGTTTCCCCGAATTGGGAATCCGCCATCACAAAATTTCAAAGCATTCGTTCCAGCGTTTTGGAGCCGGACATATTCTTGAGACTGGGAGCCTACTGTTCCAAGCATGGGAAGCATTGATTCCAAGACTGGGAAGCACTGGTTCGAACGTTTGGGAATTGGCAGTTTTTGAACTGGGAACTCGTGGTTACAAGATTGGGAAGCTTTGGTTCCAACATTTGGGAACCAGCAGTTCCGCTTTTGCCGCAGCCAATTCGCATGGCATAAAAGCGTTTCTGAAACCTTTTCTATCTGGGGTCTATGCCGGTGTAATTTTGATATGCCAGATAGTATGTGCCAACTTAACCAGAGAATTCACTTACATACTCACTCAATATTCCCAATCAATCCCAATTATAGATATAAAATTTTGGAACGGGTAGCAATTTGAACCTATGCAGGAAGACCACACCCAGTTATGTTTGTTGGTCAAAACCCCTTCAAAGTGTAGACATATCCAGTATAAGACCCAGTTAAAAAGACTTATAGCTTATGACCAGCTTACCTATGCTTACGGGGACCCTGAGCCATCAGCATTGATCCATTTCTGAAGCCCAGTAGCTCATTGAAATGGGCCACCTTCTTGACCCCATCGCTACCTCAACCAACTCTCGACGCGACCCAAGGAACTGCGAAGAAAGGCACCGTGGGGTTAGTTCACTCAGTTAAAAAATGGGATGTTTGTGGGGGGGATACCGGAGTGATGACTGGTTAGGGGACTTAAAATTCATGGTCAAATCTGATAAACTTACAAATATGAGCATGTCCCAAGGCCAAAACTGAACCCCTGCAGCTGTTCTAGGCATCAGCCAATATCTGTTGGGATATCCGAAAATATAGTCTTTCTCGAAATACATACATATATGTATCTATACTAGTAGCACCACACAAGGCGGTGGCGGCAATTTCAAAGGTGGGACACTATAGGAGAGGTGAGTTGTTGTGATGCATGGCAGAGCGAATGCACTGATGGGCTGAAAGGTGGTTGGAGTTGTGTGTTTTGGAGTGGCTGCAATGGTTGCAGTGGTCACCTCACCCACAGCTGCTGAATGTAGTTTGGTGTAGCGCAGTTGTAGTCCTAGTTGTAGTTGTAGTGTGGTGTAGTGGAGTGGAGTTGCAGTTGTACTGTAGTGTAATTAGTGTAGTGTAGGTGTAGTTGCAGTTGTAATTGTGGTGTTGTGTAATTACAGCACCTGATGTAGTGTAGTGTACTGTAATGTAGTGTAGTGTACTGCAGTGTCGTGTACTGTAGTGTAGTATAGTGTAGTGTAGCCTATTGTAGTGTAGTGTGATGTAATTAGTGAAGTGTAGTGTAATGTAGTTGTAGTTGTAGTTGTAATTGTAGTTGTAGTTGGTGTAGTGTAGTGTCGTGTAGTGTAGTGCAAGTAGCGTACTGTAGTGCAATGTAGTGTAGTTGTAGTTGCAGCTGTAGCTTTAGTAATCATTAGTAGTAGTAGTGGTAGTAGTAGTAGTAGTAGTTGTAGTAGTTGTAGTTGTCTATGTATCTATCCATCTATCGATCTGTCTATCTATCTGCCAGCTTGAAATTGAAGCTATTCTGCGAGACTTCCTCAATTTTTGAACTTGATAACCTCATAAACGCGGCAATTCTGCGAGACTTCTTCAATTTTTGAACTTGACAATGTTGAAAAGGACTCAATTCTGCGAGACTTCCTTGACAACATCAAAAACGAAGCAATTCTGTGAGACTTCCTTCCTTCAAACAAGGAAAGTTGAGTGCAGAGCTGGCGGCCTCGTGCCATTGTATTGCGATTTTTCCATTCCATCTGTCTAAATTACTGCGCCTGCCACGAAAAAGTGAGGCCAGATCATGCGAAGTGCTGCACCTGTCACGCAAAATCATCTTAGCAAACCAGAAGATCTGATGCTCCCAAATCTAACCCCACATCTCTGATGAACATGTCTCTTGTACTGCGCCTGCCGCGCGAAATGCATCTTTGCAGATCCTCTTCAAATGTGCCACGCCTGGCATCGTTTTTGGAGATGCTACAAAACCCTCATGTCTTGCTCACTGTTGGCTTGCTCCGACGTTGAGGTATTTTTAGCATTTGGATTTCGAAATGTGCTTCGCACCACAACGGCGTGCACCTTTTCAACATCTCAAGTTCCAAAAGTGCTCCGACGTTGAAGTATTTTTGCATTTGGACTCCGAAATGTGCTTCGCGCCACAACGGCGTGCAATTTTTCATCTCTCATCAAACTAGATGGCTTCGCACCCGCCGCTTTGGCGGGCCTACTTTTCGACCCTCCGAGCCGCAAAACATTGGAAAAAACACAATGCCTCGCGACTTTTCTACCCTTTGGCGCACCTGCATCTTCTTTCTTCTAACTTTTTCTCTTCTCTGATCTTCTTTCTTCTTCCCTTCTCTGATTCTTCCCACCTCTGCTTTTCATCTGTCCATATTGTCGGAAGTTTGACTTCAAAGCTTCCTGCGATAAGAAGTGTTCTCATTCATTCCGAATCTTAATGATGGTTTTGCGAAGTATTCCAGATTCCAATTTGTGACTAGAAAAACATAAATTAAACTCTTGAACTATTCCACCACGCTTACACAGAAATATGGATGCAGAATTCACTTTTTAATTCCCAAAGCCGCTTGGTTTCCCCAATACGAACATGTCTGGGGATTGGTCCGCCATTTTCCGTTGGGTGATGAAGTATGCAGACAACTACTAGCAACATGGGGATGTCACCTGCTACCAAATAGGAAGCATGCAGCATGGGATAGCACCAAACCGATCCTTGGGATGTGAATGGTAAGGCAATGGTCACTATCAGAAACAACATCACAACCTCATTTGCGAACCCCGAATCATCGCCTTGTTTGGTTGCAGATCCTTGAAGTGACCACCACACATCCATCCCAATGGGCGTCCATATGGCATCAACATCCCCATTTTTGACGACTTGCTCCCTTTGCACATGAACCTTTAACCCTGGAGTTTCTCCACCATTTTTCTTCAACTCATCAATTTTTCGACGTTCACATCTTTTTGGGGTCCATTGCATTTCACAGGCACCCATTTTCGATTGAAGAAGTCATCATTTTTGAATGGTTTGTCTACCTGTGTGCCAGTTCCACCCCGAGTGATCCACAGTACAGGTTTCTTGTCCACTTATTGACTGGGATAATTCTTTCAAACCTCGTCATTGGCCTACCAAACCAAGGTTGATCCACAGTATGTACATATATATATATATATCTAACTATGTATGTATGTATGTATCTATCTATCTATCTATCTATGTATCTATGTATCTATGCACCTATATAGCATATGCATGTGTATATATATATACATATAAATATGTATGTATGTATGCATGTATGCATGTATGAATGTGTATGTGTATGTATGTGTATGTATGTGTTTGGATGTGTTTGGATGTATGTGCATGTATGTGCATGTATGTGTACGTATGTGTACGTATGTGTACGTATGTGTACGTATGTGTACGTATGTGTGCGTATGTGTAGGTATGTGTATGTATGTGTATGTATGTATATGTATGTGTCATGTATGTGTAATGTATGTGTAATGTATGTGTAATGTATGTGTAATGTATGTGTAATGTATGTGTATTGTATGTGTAATGTAAGTGTAATGTATGTGTAATGTATGTGTAATGTATGTGTAATGTATATGTATGTGTATGTGTATATGTATATGTATATGGTATATAAATGGTGTGTATGTGTATGTGTATATGTAAATGTATATGTGTGTGTATGTGTGTATGTATGTGTGTATGTATGTATGTATGTATGTATGTGTGTGTATGTATGTATGTGTATGAATGTATGTGTGTGTATGTATGTATGTATGTGTGTGTATGCATGTATGTATGTATGTGTATGTATGTATGTATGTGTATGTATGTGTATGTATGTATGTGTATGTATGTATGTATGTAGGTATGTATGTATGTATGTAGGTATGTATGTGTATGTATGTATGTGTATGTATGTATTTGTATGTATGTATGTGTATGTATGTATGTGTATGTATATATGTGTATGTATATATGTGTATGTATGTATGTGTATGTATGTATGTATGTGTATGTGTACGTGTACGTGTACGTGTATGTGTATGTGTATGTATGTATGTATAAATATATCATACACATGTTAATATGTATGTATTTGCATACATTTGTAAATGTGTAAATAATAATATATATATATATGCATACATATGTATGTACATACATAACATAACATAATATAATATAACAAAACATAACATTACATTACATTACATCCAGCCATCCATACACACATATATCATATATATATATATACATACGCATATGTATACGTATAATACTTGCCCCCCAGCTCTACTATACCATTGATTGCTTCTGAAAATTGGGGTACCGCGAACCATTCTGACAACTCACTCGTTTGATTCTTGTGCTCCAAATTGAGAAACCTGCAAAATATAATACAGGCTATCGTTATCCCCGCATCTAAACAACTAGTCTACTCTTATGCAATGTCATATATTTCAAGTTCATCTAGTAGAAAAAACGAAATTGATATACTACAATCTAAAATCAAATGTTAAAATATGATATACGATCATATACTTATACAATGGTATAAGGTAGTATGACAAGGCATATTAACACAATGCAATGAAACATAATCAACCATACATGAAAATCGTGTTAAAATACGACATAAGACAACAGAATATACGATACACACTATATAAACCAATATATATATATGTGTCTATAAATAGCTATGTACATACATATATACATACATATATGTATCTATATGTATATGTATATGTATATATATATATATTCACGTACATAGTATCTACATACATAGATATACATACACATCTATCTATCTCCATACATACATATATATATATATATTAATATCCCAAAACAAGCATCGCTTTACCCCAAACTGCAAACCACCCATATCTCCCGGCCTGACATCACGCGTTGGTGTACCTTTTCTTCAGCCATCACGTCGTCCTGGAGGTACTTCCGGCGACCGTCTGACATCAAAGCCTCGCTGTGACTGTTGCGGCTGCAGCTACTCCTCAGGCGAGATGAGACCGGTGTAACTACAGTGTATAACTGTACATATCCATGTATATATATATATACATACATACATACTCAATGTGTATATATATATTATATTATATAAAATAATATAATCTAATATAATAAAATATAATACAATATAACATAATAAAATACAATATAACACAATACAATACAATATAATATAATATAATCTGATATAATACAAAATAATATAATATAATACAATATAATACAATACAATACAAGATAATATAATACAATATAATACAATATAATACAATATACTATAATATAATAAAATAATATATACATATATTGTATATATATATATATATTTATATAAAAAACACATTATATATATATATGTAGATAGTATATCCATATGTAGATGGGATAGAAAACTGGAACAATCCACCATTTGTAGATAATTCTTATAGGAAGACAGTCGATGTGCAGGCCTTATGCTGTTTCCCCAAAGGGCATCACCAATGTTTACTCCTTGTTGAACACGGTTTTCACTGTTCCTACGTTCTAAGATTTTTCAGCAACAGTCAAAGCGTGTTTTCAACAAGATTTAAGCTGAATTCATGGAGATATTGTCCAGATGGGTTGACTGGGTCCAATTGGGAAAACACAGATGCTAGAAAACCTCCAAAAAATCCATTTGGTGATGGGATACATACATGCATACACATCTCGTATCATGAAATATCGAATATACATATATATATATCATATATATATATCATATATATATATAAAAATAAGAATATATATATGTTATATATATATATATTATAGATATAGATATATTCATATAACAATAAATATAAATATAAATTATATATATATATGTATATATATATATAAGATACACGATGGAGGGGAAAGATTTGAGAGACTTTTGAGCGAACAGAACCGGGGATCCAGGATTTTTTTGCCAATGGGTGAACCCTCTGGTCTCGCCCTAGTCACTGAGGCTATCATTTGAACTGGCTTGTAACACCCATGTTTATCATGTTCACCATCGTTTCAGCACCATTTCAACTAATCTTCAACACCCCTCATCTTGTGGACCGCCGTTGCAATAGGCGGCCCCAACGTCAACAACGAGCAAGATTGCGGTGCTATGGTATCAAGTGTCATGTAACATCCCAAGTAATTCGTCAACTCAGGATTGATGAATTGTTGATCCAAAACCGTCTTGTGCTGCGAAGGGGCGTGGAGAAGGTTCGTGATGAGGAAGAAGATCAGCCCCAACGATAGCGCTCCCCTGACGTAATCTGTGGCCCACAACAAACCACTGCCCAGGGACGTGCGTGCACGGGTGCCGGTGTAACCTGTGACACCGAATACAAGGACCACCGACGGAAAGAAGATGATGCACATGTTGATCGTCAAGGTAATGAGGGCAAAGCCCTTAAACCAACTGGTGGACGACCCCGATTCGCACCACCAACGGTACGTGATGGGACAATCATCGTCCTCAAGGCACTCACTGCAGGAGTGGGTGTCAGCATGCACCTTCCCCTTTTTGTGATGATGTTCACCCTTGCTGTCATCGCCGCCGTGCGCGGAGTGGTGCCCTTTGTTGAACCATGAGAATGGGCCATGTTTGAGGCTTCATTGAACAAATCACAGGACACCGCGATAGTCGAAGGAAGTTTCGAAGTCAAACTTCCGACAATATGGACAGATGAAAAGCAGAGCAAGGCAGAGGCAGAGAGAAGAGGAAGATTAGAAGAGAGAAGATCAGAAGAGAAAGAGTAAGAGGACAGAAGATACAGATGCGCGAAAAGGTAGGAAAGTCGCGAAACACTGTGTTTTTCCAATGATTTGTGGCTCCGGAGGGTCGAAAAGTAGGCTCGCTAAAGCGGCGGGTGCGGACCTAGCTGGCCACAGGAGCGATAAAAAATTGCACGCCGTTGTGGCGTGAAGCACATTTCCAAGTCAAAATGTACAAAACACCTCAGCTTCGGACCGCTTTTGGAAGTTATGATGTCGAAAAAGTGCACGCCGTTGTGGCGCGAAGCACATTTCGAAGTCAAAAGTGTAAAAACTGAGGGTTTTGAGCCTTTTTTGACGTCAAGATGTCGAACAAGTAGACACTGATTAACTTAACTAACTTGACTAACTTAATTAACTTCACTAACTTAACTACCCTAACTTCGACGACAACAGCAACAGCAACAGCAACAGCAACAACAACAACAACAACACCAACCACAACAACTACAACTAGATAGATAGATAGATAGATAGATAGATAGATAGATAGATAGACAGCTAGACAGCTAGACAGATAGACCGATGAAAGAGAGAGAGAGAGATAGATAGATAGATAGATAGATAGACAGGTAGACAGCTAGACAGATGACAGATACAGAGATAGAGAGAGAAAAAGAGAGAAAGAGAGAGAAAGAGAGGAGACCTCAAGCACCTTTCACTCCATCAGTGGCTTCGCTCTGCCATCCCTGATTCACAACAACCAACTTCTCCTATAGGTTTCCTATTTTTGAAACTTCCGCCACCGCCTTGTGCGGTGCTACTGGTACACTCCTTACTGATAGTACCATTGCAATGAACATTTAAGGTTTCCATTGCAATTTTCAGTAGAGTATCACATTAGGTGCAATACTTTACTCAAAACAAGAAACGCATACCAGATACCATGCTTCAGCATTCAACCAGATATTGAAGCCTTTTGATTTTGGCAGGAACAGCAAAATGAAGAGATCCCGTATTTTGATTGCCCCTTAAAAACCAGTTCCCCATACTCAGAACTGGGTTTATCTGAACTGGGGTAGCCCCTTATTTGTGGGCTTATCATCGTACATAACTACTAAACATGCACTTTTGGGTGCATCCCCCCTATCGATCCCTATACTTGGAATTGCAGTTCCAGTTATAAGTTGATTTATCACCATACTTTTTTGGGGTTATATTCCAACTTGTGACGATTTATAACCATGCTTATTGCCATTTGTAACCTCAACTGCACCCAGTTGAAATATGGAAAACCGCGTCCTCACGCTGAGTCGTCGCTCGTTGGAGAGCAATTTTGGGGGAAACTGTGGAGGCTCAGGGATGAAGGCGCCTCCGCCGGTGTCTGACGTGAAAAACCAGACCCAATTTAAGGTAATCTCATAGATATTGAGCCATCAAACACTTTGGGGATACATTTCAAAATGCTTCTTTTGGAGGTTGTTTTACTATCTCAACATCTTCCGCTGGATGATGCCAGGGGGGGATGTCTCAGATTTCATCCCTCGTTGTGGCCATAGATTCGAACGGAGAAATCCCATGGGATCCCATTGTTTCGAGTGATTTTCGAAAAAACCATTGGATGAAAACACGTGTGCCATATGGTGCCATGGTCAAAACATGGTACATGGTTTATAGGCATCCGTCCCTCAAATAGACATCCCTACAATTGGTGTATAAATTCATCTTAAAGGATTGATGACCATTCCTCAATATGGGGATGTTTTATCCACGTTTTGATGGCACACTCAATGGGATCATTTTTGCTTGTGATGATGAACCCCCTCAAACTAATAGCTGGACCGAACGAGAATCACCCATTTTTAGAGGACTTTGTCGCCTTGCAGGGTCGTCATGTTAGGGGGATAGATCCAGATAGAAGTTGTTGTATTTGGACCAAAATTTGCATTTCCATTCCTAAACCGGACAACTGCTGGGCCATGGCTGGACATGATTGAGATACTTCCCTTCAAATGGATTGCATCATAAGACCCTGACGGAACATGATGCCCCAAAAGCAGGCTTTTTTTCACGTCATTTTTTCCTTCGTTAAGCATTCAGCAAAAAACTTGTGGCAACGCTGGATAGTCCAGTGGTTGCTGGTTCTATCATCTCAGTGGGGTAAAAGAATGTAACATGGGGCGACATTTTTGGGTCAAAATAGGACGCCCCCTAAAACCGTGGCTTTTGATACGAAACTTCTGTCATTTCCAGGAGAAACCAGAATTTGTGCACAAATGGCTGACCAGTTATTCGTAATCTTTGGGGAAAGGAATCTTGAACGGGTGCCATGTGCGTCCATGAATTTGGACCCAAAACGTTGGGAAGAGTCCCCAAGTCTTGGAAGTTCGACAATGGCTGAAATTCGGTATCCAATTTCAAGTGAGATTTCGATCAGATTAGAAAAGCTTTTTCATGGGAAATTCCACTATAAATGTGGCCATTTTCACTAGCTATGTTAAATAACCAGGGTAATAGGTTTTGACCCACCTGGATCTGGAGGAAACAGCCTGTAAGACGCCATGAACCATCCCCATTCATCCCCAAGATACCACACATCTGTGATAAATCATTGACTTAAGAACCCCCATATATATAATATCTATGTATGGTTATATACATATTCTAGATATATAGAATATAGATTCTTATTGATCATCACCAAAAACAAAAACAATCTTTTTTCTTCAGCCTGGTTCGGAGATCCGCTCCAGGATCCTGAAGATGGCCATGGATGGTTTAGTAAACCATCCATGGTTGGTTTGTAATGGAAAAACCATGGGAAAATGCCATCTAAAAAAAATATAAATGGATGATTCGGGGATAGCCTCGAAAATTTTCGGACATGTCCGAAAAAAACGATGTTAAAAGGTATCTTAATGATATCTTAATGATAATCGTGAAACTACTTAAAGGATAACCAAAAACGATAACTACTTTGATATCTAGATCTTCATCGTATTGATCCAAACATATTGAATCAAATGCCTTACTGAATCTTCACCAGTCGTCACCTATCAAGAGAGATCAATTCTTGGGTGTAAAAGTTGTGTCACAAACAGTTGTTTCAAACGAAGATACAAAACATCATCTCTCATGGCGGAACAAATCCAGACTCAAACATTCAACATCCTTGACCACAAATGCTCAAGATGGTGGACATCATTACAGTAAACATGTTGAAAGTCCCAAACTATGAGCCATGAACAGCTTCGGTGCGGCTTCCGCTGTGTCCAAAGGAGGTTGCATTCTGGCTGTCACGCTGGTTTTCACCAGCGCTGTTGGGGATGCCGTCGAATTTTGACTGGGGATGACCCTGGAAACGCCAGCCTTTCGCCCAATCTCGGTCCTGTTCTCGCCTCTTTCAGAATGCTGCGATATCTTAGCATCGGCAATCAGGTGGGCCCCACTGAGTGCAATGGATGGCTCTAAAATTCTGATTGGGAAAACTTGGCATCATTTTAAGTTTTCCAACAACTTCCGTCCTGACAACCAACTTCTATTGGAAACTCTTTGGCTGATGGGTGCTTTCCAACCCTCAACAGGTTTCAGACCGGACCGTCCCAAAAATTTGGCGGAAAATTGGTGAATCATAGGCATCAACGACGATGGATTACCCTTTAGGAATCAAACATGGCAAATGGACTCCATTCGACACATGGGAACTCATCCATAAATAAGGTAATCTTAATCCCCAAGAAATTCGGTAGTATAAGTCCCAGCAAATTAACTAATCAACCATGGCATCATGGTATTTTCAATGGCTCAAATGGATATAGCATGATATAACTGTGCGCAAGTTCCGCTGTCAGGTTTGATTGCGAAGCAAACTCGTGAGTATGTTACTTGCAAATAATACCTTTGACTTGCCCTTCTCGAAGTTGTCGATCTCCATGGCGGTTGACCTTCAACTTGTTTCCCAAACGGGTCTCGAGGTACAGAGTGATCTCACTTCGAACGTCTGCATACGATATGAACTTGGCCCGGTTGAGCTGCAAGTGGCACTCAAGTTCCGTTGGACACAGCTGTTCCAGTATAGAGGTTTTGATTTCCTCGTCAAGGGCATGTCGACTTCCGTCTGCACGACGCCTGTTTTCGTACAGGCGGAGTTGCTCCTCCCACAACTGAGTCGTCGTGGAGAGGGTCTCGATGCTGTTGCACTTGGTCGGGCTGAGTAGATGGCGAAGAAGATTTCTGCGTCTTCCTCCAGTGGTAGGCTCCCAATGTTGCCGTGAACAGAAAGCATGTAACTTGCAAGTACAATGAGAAAGTAATACTTTCTATACTTTGTAATTATACCAGAAAGAATGTACAATGTAGATGTAGGCTCTGACCATATTACTATTCAACCTCTGGTAAACTAC
Source organism: Cladocopium goreaui (assembly GCA_947184155.2). NCBI lineage: Eukaryota > Dinophyceae > Suessiales > Symbiodiniaceae > Cladocopium > Cladocopium goreaui. The sequence continues at coordinate 469,312 of CAMXCT020004024.1, read as the reverse complement.
GTAAGAGTTTGCTATTGAAAATGTAGCATTTATAGATGTTCCCATGGAAATCGTGGTGAAATATGAAACACCTGTATGGATTCTTCGAGTCATCCCCAACCGAAGCAATCAGTCGTCTTCATAGTGTTTATGTGATGTTTATGTGATGTTTATGCATTTAAGTGGTTAGGAAAAGTGTTACCCTCTGGTAAATTAACAGTTCGACCCTGAAAATAAGCCAGTTTTAGTGGAAAGCAGTCTTCCAACCCCTATCTGCCGGGGTCTATGTTAATTTACCGGAGGGCAATCTATGTTAATCTATGATCCCCTCAGAAAGGTTTAGGTATTCAAGTCTTACGATCGCAGCTGAATCTAAACTCCAATCTGGCATGGGCCGGGCAATTTTGGAACATCTCTCTGTGTTTTCTCCCCTCAATATCCCCTTAACTTGATGAATAAAGGTATGTATGTATACATATATACGGAGTTTTCCTAAACTTGGGGTACCTCCAAAATGATCCAAAATTGGATCATTTTGGTATTGCAACCCATGGTTTAGGGGAGCCCCATATCCTATTGTTTGGCTACCTGTCCACTTATCCATGCATCCACCTATGAACCTCTCTACCTACCTTCCTACCTACCTTCGTTCCCTATCTAGATATCCATGTATCTATGTATCCATATATCCGTGTATCTATCTATCAATCTATCTACTAATCTATCTGTCTTATCTAATCTATCTAATCTACGGTATCTAATCTATCTATCTGTGTGTCTGTCTATCCAACGGATCTCTCTCTCTCTCTCTCTTTCTCTCTCTCTCTTTAATTACTGCCACATTCTTTGTTGGTTAATCCAGGACAATAGGAACAGCACAAGATCTTATCGCTGGGCCAAGGGCCGTGGCCAAGGCACACTGCTGGTCTGTCTGAACACCTGCGGCACGCCATCAGGATGGGATGACACCCTATCAGATGCCTCAGATCGGCTCAAAGAATGGCGGGCTTTTCGGAAAATCTGGAGGGATTCAACGTGCTTTCAAGCAACTGATGTTCAAAAGGCTTTGACCCTGGCTTCCCAACAGATTCAATTTTTTGCCAATGGCAATCCCCAAAAAGACTCAGACAAGTTAATTTATCGATAATTTAGGAGTGGATTTCACTTTTCCGCATCTTTTTCGGGGGTTGACAAAAACTTCCGCATTTCCTGTCCATCACAAAATCTGCTGCCCACTTGTTTTACTCCAAGCGTCTGATGCCAGCTGTAGATCTGCTTGATAGCATTCACCCAACTTCTTGTGAAGATCCCAAAACCTCAGGAAGTCTGTGATGATCTTGAGCCACCATGAGCCACCAGCATTTCACGTTTGAAATGTGGATAATGTGGATGTGGAAAAGAATGGAATGAAAAGACAAAAAGCACAGCGAGTTTTCTTGGGATCTATTGTGGGATCTATTGGATCTATTGTGAAAGCACATATTGTGAAAAGCACATATTGTGGGATCTATTGGATCTGCAGCGGTTTTGACATGTCTCATCTCCATTGGAAATTCTGGATCCCATGCAGACCAGCATGGGGCTGGCTTAGTTCGGAACATCTACAGAATCTACAGGAAACCATGGTTCAAAATGAAGGAAATAAAGCTAAATACCATCTGGTAAACGTTTACATAACTATGGAAAACCCAGCATTTTTAATGGTTAAACTCACTATTTCAATGGCCATTTTCAATAGCTATAAATCAGAGGTTCCTGCAAAGCTTAATGATCCAACCAAATCCAACTGTCCCGTCCCAAGGAACGATCCATTCAGAGAGCTGGGTGCCGGCATGGCCGCTGCGCCTGGGTGGCCATGGGATCAGATGCCATTTGGGGCTCAAGTTACATTCTTTTGGTTCATGTTATACATCGTATCTCTTGTCCATTTATCTTTTGGTATTTGGCAATTTCGGTAATTTTCATTACTTTTGGGGGTGATTCATGTAGCAATTGGGGAAGCTATGAGCCAATGGGCCAAGGATACGCATACAATGATGCCAACTGAAGATCCTGATTATCTCATGGCATTCCACTTAATCATCCCAAGTGAGAACCTTATGATATCACCACTTACATCCCCAAGATCCCATGTATATCCGCGCTGCTGGACGTGCACGGCTTCGTCGCGTATTTTGCTGACCCGCGCCTCTTAACGTTCATGTACTTGTTACGTTGAGGATGTTAAGGGTGGGGTGGGGTGGGATGTTAAGTTTCATGTACATGTTGATGATGTTACGTTGAGGTTGCAAAAAGAAATGCAATTCGTCCGCCATGATGCCGCTCTCAAGGGCCAAAGCAAAAGCATTGGAAATCGAAAAATTCACCGCACGTGGAAAGACCTAAAGTCATACTTTACTGCACAGGTCACTGCCAAAGGCAAAGACAAAGCCTTAAATCCGAGGCTGCTTGCATAAATGTACTCAATGTACTTGTACCCCTTCATGTTCCAAAAAAACCGACTGACTTGTGTAAAGTGGGAATTTCAGGACCCTGAAAATGGAGTACTGTACTATATAAGGCAATATTTTGTGGGGATATTCCCTTAGCTAAAGAAAGGCCTTATATCTAGGTTACCTCCAAAAAATCGGTCCACGACATGGCCATCCTCGCCAGGTGGGATTTATGGGTGAAAAATTGATGTACAGCCCACGCTTCATGTACCCCTCAAAGAATTCAGTTCGTCAAAGATCTTTGAAACCACCGAACTCAATTTTGTTGAAACCCAACGGGTGTATCTTTGTATCCGCCGCTGTCTTATGATTTTTATGTATGTATTCGCATTGAACCCTATTCTTTTCTGCTTAATGCCAGTTGTTAATGTCCCCATGATGGTTGTCAAGTCATCTACTCCACCTTTGAGTTGGTTCTACCACTGTTCTTCGACGATGCTAATCCCTCAATGATACTAACTGCTTAACTTGGCACTCCTTCTTTTACCTACAGTATGTTGACATAACTATGAAAAATCACTTTTTCTTTTGGAAATCATCCATACATGGGTTCTTTTCCATAGTAAAGTGTTTGTTCACTGGAGGGTATCGGGGTATTGCAATCCCCCGTCAGCAAAACATAATTTTCTCATAGCACAATCCTTCACTAGAACTTCAGCAAGGGTTACCCAATTATTTACCGGAACTGCTGGTGAATCACCATATTTCCTGTGGCTTAATATGGGTGTATTTGAATATGGACTACTTTTTCCCCCAACAAAACCGAGGTTTATCACTTTCCCAATGGCAATTTCTTTGCCCCGGTAGATTCCTCAGGAACCACAGCCATATAGCCATAGATGGAATTTTCCATTATAAACCAGCCATTTTTGGATACACCTATTTATGGAAACCTCCATATACCAATGGGAGGTTTCATCATGGCACCTGCCAAGCACGCCCGGGTTTGGCCCGGCGCCCAGTCTGAACCAACAGCGCTACGGTTGTCGCGGTTTTTTCGCGAGCTGTCGAAATTTAAAGGGAACACCTGAGAAATTCTATGGATTCCTATGGCCTATGGTGGAGAAAATGAATTTCTTAGACTGGGCCAAACACTTGGGTGAATTCCTCATTCCTGGAGAAAGCCATATGATAGAATCAAGCAAAATATGAGAAATATGAAGCAGGAATGGTTTGGCCACTCGTAAACACCAATGCCAAATCAAATTTCATCAGCAAAAAATGGGAATCTAACCAAGGTGTAGGGAGCAAAATCATCACTATCACCAATACTAAGCTGGTTGGTGCTTTCAACCCATCCTCCAAAATCATCAAGTGAGATCATCATCCCATTTGTTGAATGGAAACCGCACATATCATCAACATGTTTGAAACCACTCACCAAAATGTTCTTCGGCAAGAAAGCGGATATTTTTCACCAGAAATAAGAAGCAACATGATCTTCCGATATATTCCGAGGATATTTTAGGGCTGAACAGACCCCTTTTCGACCACTGATCATCGTGTTTCTAGTGATGGCCACGGCTGGATGGTTAAGGTCATTGGGACATCCAATGGCGAACATCATCCAAAAAAAAGCGTTGATATTTGGACCCTACCCTCTGGTTATGACTTAGCTATGGAACATGGCCCATAGAAATAGATGATAAATGAAAAACATGATTTACGGAGCTACAACATGGTGATTTTTCAGTTCGCTACGTTCAATTACTGTAGGGTATGTTAAACAACCTCCGAAAGAAGCATTTCCATAGGGTTTACCCAAATGGGGATGGGTCAATAGTCCATATCTTTCTTGGACTGTCTTTTGGGGAACTCCACCTATCTGCTTTGAATGATCACATGGTTCCTAAACCTTTCCATTTTTTTGGTGAATAATTCCCATGAAAATTGCCCAAATGGATCCAAATGGTAGGTTTATGGCCAGGGTTAGCCATATTAATGGCCCATTCAGTGGTGAACCCTGCCATCGACTGGTGAGGTTAGCAAACTGGGGCGCCTTTCCGAAGTTCTTCCAGCCTAGTTCCAACCCGGAAGCGACATCCCGAAGGGCCCGAAGGGGGAAAATCATGGGAAAATTCACCAAGAAAATCACCATACTCTCTGGTATACGTTCACAGTTTGCGAACTGGAAAATCACCATCTTTGAGTTCGGAAAATCAACTATAAAAGGACCATTTTCGCTATGTAACAAATTACCAGAGGGTAACTATCCCAATGCACAATCAATAAAGTATGATAATCAGGTATAATTGAGCAATACGTTCATTGAACTTTCGCCACATCCAGCTGGTCATCTGAGTGAATTGTGAAACACTGGATCAGCAGCACACAGACACTAAAGTTGGCTGAGATAGTTCGCCTATCATGGTTTATCTATGTTTATCTCTTTGGAATCTAGATTTTTGTGAAGCGACCGTATCTTCTCGCGGGCCCCGTCCATGTTGGGATTTGGATTTTGTACGAATCCTCGCGCACGACATCGATTTTTGCCCTTCAATACACAGCATCATTGTCACACCCTCCCTCATTTTCTGCGACTTTTTGGTAACCACCCGCTCGATTGGAGATGTTAGGATACCAGATCAGGTGGCATAATGTGGTAAACCTACAAAAAACATATTATCCCCGGCTTCAATGGAAATGGGTGGTACAAAACCATGCTTAAAATTGCAGCTTGATCGCTTTGTGACATTGGCTTTACCACAATGACAATCACCCATTTCACCGATCCAAGGGAGATATTCCTTGGTTTGTTGGTGATATCTCCGTTGCTCAAATCCTGTCGACGCCAACATATTGATGGTTTGAAAAATCACTCAAACACACGCTTGATCTGGATACCCTCTGGTGAACTAACATAGCAATGGAAAATGGCTATTTATAGTGGATTTTCCCATTAAGAATGGTGATTTTCCATTGCTATGTTAGTTCACCAGAGGGTATTCACTTGACATTTTCGGTGTCTTTTTGAATGTCGTTCATCTTCACATCTGGACAGCTGCAAAAAGACATCCGACAGTCTCGACTTGGATGCGCATCCCAGTTAGCTTTGCAGGCAGTATGAACTAAACCAGTTAGATCCAGTACTCTGGCTAGATATGATATCTATATGGAGGTTTCCTAAAATGCGGGTACCCCTAAATCATGCATTTTCATATTTTTTGACAGGATTTTCCATTTTTTTACCATCCGTTTGGGGGTAGCTCCATGGAAAACCACCGAACTGGGCTGCCCCCCCGCCTTGTAGCCGCTTGTTTCACAGCCTCCAAGTCCTGATTGGGGTGTTTGGCGGCACCGGAGACCGTGACTCAACATGTCGTGTAATCAAAGACTCTGGCTTAATATTGTTAAAACGAGGTCATCAATCATCTTTGATGACCTTTTGAGGTAGTTGGTAGTTCCACGCACCATGTATTTTTCAAATGGTGACATCGTGATGAGGTTCTTACAACCAACCCAGATGACCGATGAATTTGGCAGGTTCTTTTTTGTAGGTAATTTCTCCTATTTGGGTAGGGATCACAAATGCATGTATGCATGAATTTGCTGTTATCATTCCTGACAAGTGATAAATGTTATTGAGTACTATGGGTCACTTCATTTTCCAGAGTTTTTATCAAAATTATCCGGATTTTTCCCAACTTCCCCTAGTGTTTTCCAGCTTTTTCATGGTCTTTCATAGTTTTTCATAGGATTTCCATGGGTTTTCCATGGGTTTTTCATGGTTTTTCATGGGATTTTCATGGGAATTTCATGGTTTTATCCAACTTATCCCGGGGATTTCCATAGGTTTTCCCCTATTTTCACCCGTTTTTTTGAGATCCACAGCTCCGACCCCGCTCCGGCGCCAGTTCTTCGATCTCGTCCAGTCGATCATCCAAACGCGCCAGGAAGGACTGGCGAAGTGGCTATTGATCTATGGTTGATTAAATGTCCCATTTTGGGTATATTGGACATCACCTTATAGTAGCCATTATAGACCATATACCTAATGGTTGGGTGATGTTCAATGGGGACATTTAATGACCTATGTTGATTACCATAATAAGTTATTGATCCATGGTTCATATTGACCATTATGATGGTTGATGAATGGATAATCAATGGTTGATAAATGTGATTACCCTCTGGTAATTTGTTACATAGCTGTTGAAAATGGCCCATAGGAGAAGTGATTTACCCATTAAAAATTGTAGTTTTCCATAGTTATGTAAACGTTTACCAGAGGGTAATGGATTATGACCATTATAATTGATCCATGGTTGATCCATGGTTGATTGATGGTTGATTGCCATAATAAATTATTGATCCATGGTTAATATTGACCATTATAATGGTTGATGCATGGTTGATTTCAATAATAATGGTTCATTCATGGTCAATACTGTTGATTAATGGTTATCTACTGCATTATTGCTATTTCTGTATTTTTTCCAGGGGCAATTTCTGATAATTGCCTGGTGAAACCCGATGATATTCCCTTGATATATATATATATACACATAAGCATGCATATCACAATTTCAATCATAGAATCTCCCCGCAGTTCATATATCCATATTCAAGACACACACGCACACACACACACATATATATATATATATGGTCCAGCGTTCCAACCCCCCTCCCCCCCGTTCCTAACAGTCTCTCCCCTCCCCCCTCCCGCCATGGTCATGGGTCAGCCATAGTACTGTCCCCCTCCCCCCCTGTGGTGTGGTGGGGGTGTGGTACTGTCCCCCTCCCCCCCTGTGGTGTGGTGGGGGTGTGGTTATTTATATACTGTATATATAAATATGTATGTATGTATGTAAATATGTATGTATGTATTTACATATACATGTGCTGTGTGTATACATGTATACAATATATATATATATGAATATGTATACATGTAAATATGTATATATATAAATGTTTTTAAATGCAAATAAATAAATAAATATCTATATATATATATATGTATGTATGGAAGTATATATATATATGCATGTAAGTGTAAACATATATGTATATGTATATATTTATATGTGTATATATATATATATATGTAAATATATATACATAAATATGATTATGTGTGTATATATATGTGTATGTATAAATATATATATATGTATGTATGTATGTATGTATGTATATATATATACATATAGGAAGTAGATACATAACACATGTAAATATAACTATAGGTAGCACGGAGGTACTTTGAGGGAGTATGTGTGCTACGGAGGTCGTCTAAAAGGTAGCATGTACCTAGTAAATGCGAGGCTGGTAGTCAGAATCGCTGCTAAAACCTAGCAAGTACGAGGTTGTAGAAATGCTGCCAATAGCTTGCAAATAGAAGGGAACGGGGTACTACCTGGGGACCCATACCATTGGGGGGGTGGGAACACGGAACACGAGACCATATATATAATATAATATAATATACTATAATAAAATATAATAACATATAATATAATATAATATACTATAATAAATTATAATAACATATAATATAATATAATATAATATGATATAAAATAATATGATATAATATAATATGATATAATATAATATAATATGATATGATATAATATAATATGATATAATATTATAATATAATATAATATAATATGATATAATATAATATAATATGATATAATACAATATGATATAATATAATATAATATATATATATATATAAACTGAAAATATTTATGCACGGCGGTTTTTGCACGGCGGTGTACCAGCCTGAAGTAAACAGAGCATCAAAATTTCAATCATATCACCTTTTTTTACGAGGCCTTTTGACATATCCGTATTCTATCTACTGCAAGATGAATGTAGATACAAATAGATTCAGGAGTAATGTAAATATATAGGATATTTGATGATATATACGACGTGTGTTAAGTATAACTATAATCACAAAGATACACATCATATAATTATCAAAATAAATACGTGGTATATGTGATACAAACAGAATTTGATTATCAAGCATCAAGTTGGGTACATCTGGGCCCACAAACAGCATATGAGAATTAATCAAATAAATCGGGTATGAACGATGGGGGAATCTGATACTTGAAGCCTACGATGCCATAATTGGTGGGATGCACATCCATGAATCCCAGGTATTTGGAGGCCAGGGTACTGATCGGTTTTTGACCCATAGACATCTTTTGGATATAAATAACGGGCATGTAAGATTTAGCTAAGATTGCAATGAGTGTTTTACTCATCCAAAATGGGGAGCCTAACGCGGTGCTTTGATTGAAATGGATTACAAATTACAAGAGACAGTGGGGATACTATAAATACTACGAGGGCCTATGTTCACGAGGCCAGGATCTTTAAATTGTAGGCGCCAAAAGTGGGGCCTGGATTGCCTTCCACCTGCACAGCTAGGCGACCACTCTTGTAAGAAAGGTGGACGTGACATTGGATCTCCATTGCGATGCTGGGGGGACATCCCACTTCGTAAAAGGGCTATATTTCCAGTTACATATATATATATATATATATTTAAAAATATATATGATATATATATATATACATATAAAGACGGAACATAAGCAACTACCGAAGTGGGATGCAAATCCAAGTACACTTTGCCAGTGGGACGGCCGGAGTGGAGACCACTAGTAACTGGCAGTTTTTTGTGTCCAACTTCTTGGGGGCCGTTATTTCTTTGGTTTTGTTCTAATCTCTATGGTTACCCAATGATTGGAGATGTTTGCCCAACATGCTCATTTTACCTAAGTTTTGATGATGTTTTCAACGAAACAACAGTGCCATTTCGCCTCAATGACAATTGTCCTGAGAATCGGCTTTGGAGAAATTAATCCATTTGTTGCAAAAACTGCTGACGCCGCCAAAGGCTTCAGCTTTTTCCTATGATCGACGTTCAGCTTGTCGCCTGTCCTGGCTTCACCTTTTTGGAATGTTCCCATGCGTGTCGAGCATCAACACGTTCTCGAAATGAAGGCACACGGTCACACTGAGAGGCCTATAGTGATGATTACGAGGGGCACGTACTGATCAATGTAAAATGAGGATTTGCGGCACTAGTTGGTAGTGTTGGTAGGTAGTTGGTATCTTCACAAGTAAGTAGTAGAGGTAAAAGATACCAACCAACTATCAGCTGGTGAAAGAATCCAACACTTGGGTTAAAGATACGAACCTTCAAAAATTACATACTGACACACAGTGATACTATATAGTTCTACCAACTGTTTTAATACTTCAAGGTGGTGCGCCCTAGTTATATGATGTTATAAGCTGTTAACCCGATCTAACTATAGTTGTGATGACCATTGACCCTGGTAAATCTAGTGAACCAAACCAATTTAGCTAACAAACTTAACCAAACCACCTAAACATGTCTTCGAAGTTGGCCTTCAAATCTACCACAATATTGTTTGTGTATTCAAGAGCCATTTTCAGTTAATCAAATGAGATATATATATATATATAAAACCATAAACAATATAGATAAATATAACAATAGATGAGACGGTTCATCATATCTACATAATCCATCGGTTAATCCACCATTTTGAATGGTTAATCGCGAGGGAAACCGCCATGGATTGATTCTCGCCTCAGCGGCTTTTGGCAGCTGCCAATTTTCATCGCCGTCCTTGTCGTCCTGACGCAGTTTCCCACAACAATAAATCTTCAGCCAATCCAGGTAGATATATCATCCAACCAACTCTAAATTAATCTAATTCACTAATTGAAGGAAGTTTACAAACTTCGAAAAAGCAGAAGTGGGAAGAGGAGTCAGAGAAGAGAAAAGAAGAAGAAAAAAGATCAGAGAAGAGACAGAGTCAGAAGAAAGAAGATGCAGGTGCGCGAAAAGGTA
>CAMXCT020004024.1:418986-453986 GCA_947184155.2 Cladocopium goreaui | reverse complement strand
GTACGTGTGTACGTGTGTGTGTACGTGTGTGCATAGTGTGTCATTAGAGCCGCTCCAACTTTCCACGTCAAATGGAGGCACCGAAGCTGCCAAAGATGCCTCGTGATCGGTGATCAAACTCTCAAGGAATAATGACTCCACCGCATGGATGTGCCCCAGCAGCTTGGCCACACGCTCCTGCCAGTTCACACGGCGGCAGCCTCCACTGACGACAAGTCAAATCAGTTGCAAATCAGCTCCGCCACAAAAAATGAGCTTTGCATATTTGACCACTTGATAGGCGTTGCTGGTGAGCATGCTGTGAGAGCAGGGGGATTGAGAGCAATGATAGTTGCAGGCCATGTGGCATGTAGCGCAGCAGTCGCAAGCCAATCCAATACCAGTATGGTTTTGGGTTACCATAAGAAATGCAGGTTTTCGGGAAAAACAAAGGAGAGAAGAGTTTCAGCATTACGCACAAGGGCAAACTGATTTTTCGCCTTCCAGGCGTGGCTCTCAGACCCTTTGTCCGCATGGAAAGTGTTTTCTAAATCGTTTCCAAGGCTATGGGTGTGTACGTGTGTGCGTGTGTACGTGTGTACGTGTGTACGTGTGTACGTGTGTACGTGTGTACGGGTGTACGCGTGTACGTGTGTACGTGTGTACGTGTGTACGTGTGTACGTGTGTGCGTGTGTACGTGTGTACGTGTGTATGTGTGTATGTGTGTGTATGTGTGTATGTGTGTATGTGTGTATGTGTGTATGTGTGTCTTTATGTCTGTATGTGTGTCTGTATGTCTGTATGTCTGTATGTCTGTATGTCTGTATGTCTGTATATGTGTATGCGTGTATGTGTGTGTTTGTATGTATGTATGTATGTATGTATGTATGTATGTATGTATGTGTGTCTGTATGTGTTTCTGTATGTGTGTCTGTATGTATGTAAGTATTTATGTATGTAAGTATGTATGTATGTATGTATGTATGTATGTAAGTATATATGTAAGTATATATGTATGTATGTATGTATGTATGCATGTATGTATGTATGCATGTATGTATGTATGGATGTATGCATGCATGCATGCATGTATGGATGTATATATATATATATATGTGCATGTGTATATGTATATATGTATATATGTATATATGTATATATGTAAATATATATAATATATATATACACAATAAATATGTGTATATATATATATATGAATAAATATTTGCATTTACATGACTCAGCCCACGCTCCGCACTCTGCGTGCTCCGCGTGCCTGCCGGTACCACATGTCCGAAACAGCTTGACGACTCTGAGCCTCGGGGCAGCCGAGGGCTGGATGATCTATGGAATATATGGACAATAGCCGTGTGTCGTATATATATACATATATATATATATATATGTATGCACACCATATAACGGGATCATACTATTCATATATGGATTTTATGGATAACTGGATTAAATGGATGATATGATACATATTTTATAGTCTAAGCCAAATGTCCTCCCATATAATCCAGCGATATGCCATATCAAAATGTTTTTTTGACTAGGTTTACTAAGCCGTATAATGTCATATTCCCTCTGGCAAACTAACATAGCTATGGAATTACTTATCACCATGGTGATTTTCCATGGCTATGTTAGTGTGCCAGAGGGATCCAGAGGGTAGTGCTATATAATTTATATAATGTAATGTGATGTAATGTACTGCAATGCAATGTTGTCTCTGCATTTATGTATATATATATAGATCATACCTTCATTTTCGTTGCAAATATGCACATATCGTATATGATAAGAGTATACACTATATTTATATGCATTAATATGTAAATCTATATCTAAATAGATATCTCAATCTATACTTGAATATAAATAGATAGATATAAATCAACATTCAATTCTATCTCTAATTCTGTATCTGTACCTTAATCTATCTCTATCTTTCTATCTTTCTATCTCTCTATCTCTCTGTTTCTCTATTTCTATCTATCTATCTACCTACCTATCTATCTATCTATCTATCCATCTGTTCATCCATCCCTCCGTCCGTCCACCTATCTATCCATCCATCCACCTACAGAGTGATTAAGTATATTCATTCTCTGTACATAATCATATTTACATATTGTACACTTTCCTGAATTTTGAAGTGTAACAAACACCTGGGCTTCCTGACCCTCTTCTCCTCGAGTTCTGCCTCTGTCTCGCCCTGCGAGCTAGACACATGAGGGGAGATGACCTGTCGGGGGAAACTCGAAAGAGATGGAGACTTGACTAGAAAACATAGGACAACATGAGATTTATATTGCCAAACATGGGAACTTTAAGGCCGGAACAATATTTCACCTATCAAGATGGTTTCCAAGCAACAACAATTAGACTTTGGGCAACAAGAATGGGGATTTGGAGCACAAAAAGAGCAAAACCAAGATTCTATTAAACGAGAATCGGGCTTGCAGTGAAATATGTTCAAGGTATAATAGGAAGTTTAAGCAACAAACATCAGAAGGTTGTGCAACAAACAGTGAGGTATGGGCAGCAAACAAGAAGGTGAGGCCAAGAAAAATGCCGAACATTCAAGTCTTTAATGTAGCGGACGGTATGTCCCCATCTTTGTTACTAGCCGGGAAACGCACCGAAGATGGATTTGCTCATAAGTATGCCATGGTCCTTCTATATGGGGGTTTCTTAAGTCATGGATCCCTTTGTAAAATCATGGGTTTCAATACTAAGTCATGGTCATCCATGACGACTGGATGAAAAATGGGCTTTTGAATAGCATGACTTAGGTTTCACCTCCGTATATTTGTCATTCATCTAAATGATCATCACCTTTTCAAAGTGCGGCTGGGATCATCTAAATGATCATCACCAGTCAAAAGTTTATAACGCCCATTACCATCTGGTTATTTAACATAGCCATGGAAAACCACCATTTTTAATAGGTAAACCATCTATAAATGGGCAATTTTCCATGGCTATGTTAAATAACCAGAGGGTAACTATAGTTATATCTACTATATCCCATAGTTATTGGAGTTATTTGCACCAACTTAGCGATTCCGAACTGGGGCACCACCTTGCATTTAATCAGGCGATTTTTGGTCGCTGCCTCGGACTTCTCTGGCTGCGTTGCCTCTGTTGGCAGCGAAGCAGCTGGCGATTGGTTGAACCGGTAGAAAAAAGGGGGCATATTGGGATATAAACCAATCATTAAGATATGATTTATAATATCATTCATATAAACCAATAAGAAGAGGGGAATATTTTAGATGATTAAATTGATTAAATATGATATGATTAATCCGCCAAATTAGGGGGAACTATTGAGATATGAACTGTTGGCACACCGGGGGATATCAACCAACAAAAACTGTGGGTTAGATGACATACATATTGGGACATCGCCAAGTAAAATTGTGGCAGTAGGCATGCCGACAGCACATGAAAGGCATATCGATACAAGTCAAATTGAACAATGTCAAACCTAAATCCATCTATACTAGAATATACTACCATATGAGCAAATTGAATAGCCAATTTGAAAACACTTATAGACTGGCCATTTTGTGCCTTTCACTATTCCAATTTTTGGGCACCCCATGGCAGAACCTGAGCCTGACTAGGATCTAAGTAAGCACTTAAAATGAGGTTAGCAACCGACTTTGGGTCTTTGAAACTAAATATGATAGAGACACAATAATCAGAAGCAAAAGCAGTGGATCTTGGCAGCCAACGTTGATCCCGCAATCCAACCCTAAAACATATTCTTGCATGTTTTCCCACTATTTATATAGAACAACCAAATAACAACCACATTGTCACAAATCTCAAGTTGGCTGTTATATGTCCCATATCTATCTCCATGAGTTAGTTGATATTTTCCCAGATTTATTGTTGGTTGAATCCGCCGAGAAATGGCAATTCTAATGGATTATCATGACATGTTCCTTGTTTAAATGGCCGAAATAGGGGGCAACCCCATTTTCAGACACACCCAAACAATTGTGGTTGGTCGATATGGCCATTAACTTTCCCGTTAACATTCCCATGGATATTCCTATTAATATTCCTTATCCCCATCAATATTCCCATTATGTTAATACTAATGATAGACTAATATCTGCTAACATTGAATGACATAATGGAAATATTAACATAGTGTTCTAAATGGATATATCATGTATATATATATATATTTGCATATTCCGATAATGTTAATACATGTCAGGTATGCTATATCAATATTATAATTAATACTATTCCCATGATGTTGATATATTCCCATTATTCCCATTTATTCCCATATTAACAGTGTTATAATGACTTAATATTGCCCAATATGGAACATTGATGGACATCTTCCCTTCCACTTGTCGCACCTCCGTGGAACTCGTGGCCGAGGTCGAACTTGTCTTTGCATCCTCGAGGTCCAACCTGGAAATGGGGTAAAACCATGGAGACAAACAAACGACGAAACGATGGGATTTCAGCGGTATAACACCATGGGACCATGATTTCACCATGGCAATGGGACATATTTTGGACCAAAAGGCCGGTCATTGTTCGTCTTTAATGGTCTTGAGTCATTCTATACGATGCCATGAAGTCTTAAGTAGCAAAACATGGTTGAGATCCATCTCTCCATCTTGGAGAAACGTCGGAGCTGCTGTTGCTTCACGTCACATATTTTCTTGAAGTCTGGAAAAAGAGAGGTTCTCTCATTTGGAATGGGAGAATATGGAGATTTCCTAAGTAATGGGGGTACCCCTAAATCTTCCATTCCATCTTCGGGTTTTCCGTGGAATAAACCATCCAGCTATTAGGGTGCCCTTATTTCTGGACACCACCATAATTATATCTATTACATAGAATATTGATCATGATTAACCATCATTTACCATCATTACCCTCCGGTAAACTAACATAGCTATTGAAAATTGCCCGTTTATAGTTGATGTTCCCAACGCCGCCCCCAGGCAACTGGTAACGAACCCCCCTTTTTTTTTGCATTTTTTTTGGGTTTGGGGTGGGGGGGATGTTAACGCCCCTGTGAACTTGCTCACGTCATGTATGCTTCGTGAACTTTCGGGTTTGGGTGGGGTTGGGGGGGATGTTAACGTCCCTGTGAACTTGCTCACGTCATGTATGCTTCGTGAACTTCGGGGTTTGGGTGGGGTGGGGGGGGATGTTAACGTCCCTGTGAACTTGCTCACGTCATATATGCTTCGTGAACTTCGGGGTTTGGGTGGGGTGGGGGGGTATTAACGTCCCTGTGAACTTGCTCACGTAATGTCTGCTTCGTGAACTTCGGGGTTTCCTGGGTAATATATATATATATACACACAATATTACACAACGAAAATCACAGATAGATACATATATATGTATATAAACATGTGCATGCATATACATTTATTTTCACTATTATATACATACAAATGTCAAATGTATCTTTTTGTTCCCCGCATCTTTGTGTGGGGTTCTTGTTTGTGATTCTGTATCCCGCCGCCTCCTCCGCCTCCTCCGCGTCATCCACCATCTTTCACATACCCCGCATCTTTGTGTGGGGTTCTTGTTTCTGATTCTGTATCCCGCCGCCTCCTCCGCCTCCTCCTCCGCCGCTTCCGCGTCATCCACCATCTTTCACATACAACTTTGTCACCCACCATCTTTCACACACAACTTTGTCACCCACCATCTTTGTCACACACAACTTTGTCACACACCATCTTTCACACACCATCTTTGTCAAACACCATCTTTCACACACCAACTTTGTCACACACCATCTTTCACACACCATCTTTGTCACCCACCATCTTTCACACACCATCTTTGTCAAACACCATCTTTCACACACAACTTTGTCACACACCATCTTTCACACACCATCAAGTCACCCACCATCTTTCACACACCATCTTTCACACACAACTTTGTCACACACGATCTTTCACACACCATCTTTGGCGACATGTGCCTTCGTTTCACGTGGCAGGTGTGGAACTTCATGACATCCACCTTTGTTCCCCACATTGACGTGTGGGGTTTTTGTTTTTAGTTCTGTATCCGCCGCCTCCGTCCGCCCGCCCGCCGCCCGCCCGCCCGTCCTCCTCACTCACACTCACTCACTCACTCACATCATCCTCCTCCTCACTCACACTCACTCACTCACACTCACTCACTCACTCACTCACTCACATCACTCACACTCACTCACTCTCACTCACACTCACACTCACACTCACACTCACTCACTCACACTCACTCCCTCACTCTCACTCACAGTCACTCACTCACTCACTCACTCACACTCACTCACTCACTCACTCACTCACTCACTCACTCACTCACTCACTCACTCACTCACTCACTCACTCACTCACTCCTTCACTCACTCACTTCCTTCACTCACTTCACTCACTTCACTCACTTCACTCACTTCACTCACTTCACTCACTCACTTCACTCACTTCACTCACTCCACTCACTCCACTCACTCACCTCACTCACTCACCTCACTCACTCACTTCACTCACTCACTCACTTCACTCACTCACTCACTCACTCACTCACGCACTCACTCACTCACCCACGCACTCACGCACGCACTCACGCACTCACTCACTCACTCACTCACTCACTCACTCACTCACTACACTCACTCACTCACTCACTCACTCACCACTCACAGGCGTGGGACAATGTGAGCAGCCAAGGGGTCGGATGTACGCCCTGGCGTCCCTTGGGTCTCCGCCTCTTTTGCGTGGCAGGCGTGGGACCATGTGCACTGCCAAGGGTTCGGATGTACGCCCTGGCGTCCCTTGGGTCTCCGCCGCTTTTGCGTGGCAGGCGTGGGACAATGTGCACTGCCAAGGGGTCGGATGTACGCCCCCCCTAGGCGCAGCCCTAGGGGCTCCGCTCTTTGCGTTGGCAGGCGTTCAGGACAATCTGCACTGCCAGGGGTCGGATGTACGCCCTGGCGTCCCTCGGGCTCCGCCTCTTTTGCGTGGCCGGCGTGGGACAATGTGCACTGCCAAGGGGTCGGATGTACGCCCTGGCGTCCCTCGGGCTCCGCCGCTTTTGCGTGGCAGGCGTGGGACAATGTGCACTGCCAAGGGGTCGGATGTACGCCCTGGCGTCCCTTGGGGCTCCGCCGCTTTTGCGTGGCAGGCGTGGGACAATGTGCACTGCCAAGGGGTCTGATGTACGCCCTGGCGTCCCTTGGGGCTCCGCCTCTTTTGCGTGGCAGGCGTGGGACAATGTGCACTGCCAAGGGGTCTGATGTACGCCCTGGCGTCTCTTGGGGCTCCGCCTCTTTTGCGTGGCAGGCGTGGGACAACGTGCACTGCCAAGGGGTCAGATGTACGCCCTGGCGTCCCTTGGGGCTCCACCGCTTTTGCGTGGCAGGCGTGGGACAAGGTGCACTGCCAAGGGGTCAGATGTACGCCCTGGCGTCCCTTGGGTCTCCGCCGCTTTTGCGTGGCAGGCGTGGGACAATGTGCACTGCCAAGGGGTTGGATGTACGCCCTGGCGTCCCTCGGGCTCCGCCTCTTTTGCGTGGCAGGCGTGGGACAATCTGCACTGCCAAGGGGTCGGATGTACGCCCTGGCGTCCCTCGGGCTCGCACTGCCACGGGGTCGGATGTACGCTCTGGCGCCCCTCGGGCTCCGCCTCTTTTGCGTGGCAGGCGTGGGACAATGTGCACTGCCAAGGGGTCGGATGTACGCTCTGGCGTCCCTCGGGCTCCGCCTCTTTTGCGTGGCAGGCGTCAGACAATCTGCACTGCCAAGGGGTCGGATGTACGCCCTGGCGTCCCTCGGGCTCCGCCTCTTTTGCGTGGCAGGCGTGGGACAATGTGCAATGTACGCCCTGGCGTCCCTCGGGCTCCGCCTCTTTTGCGTGGCAGGCGTGGGACAATGTGCACTGCCAAGGGGTCGGATGCACTCACTCACTCACTCACTCACTCACTCACATGCTCACATGCTCACTCACTTACTCACTCACTCACTCACTCACTTCACTTCACTTCACTTCACTTCACTTCACTTCACTTCATTTCATTTCACTTCACTCCCTCACTCACTCACTCACTCACTCACTCACTCACTCACTCACTCACTCACTCACATGCATCATCATCATCATCATCATTATCATCATCATCATCACCATCATCATCATCATCATCATCATGTGCCAGCGATGTTTACCAGCCACAGGGCATGCAGAAAGAGATCACAAAATGTGCGGCTGCGCTCGAAAGAGTGCAGAACATTACTTTGGTCAGCGGAAGTATGGTGAGCACACCATCGTTTTGATAGTGTGTCGGAAAAAAACATCAGAGCCTGGTGGAGCTCGATGAAAGCGAAGCAACTTACTCACAAACAACTTACCCTACGTACATACATACATAGATACTTAAATACATACCTACCTACCTACCTACCTACATACATACCACCATCGTCCCTCCATCACTCTTATCCTTCCTCTTCCCTTCTCGCTTTCTGTGCTCCGTCTACGTCTGTTTCTTCACTGAGGTCGATGCCTTCGTCCTTACCAAACGGTGCGGCTTCGGCCGAGCCGACACCACGTTGGCCGGTGGTGGGGACGTTAATGGGAGGCTTCACACTCACTCACACTCACTCACATTCACTCACACTCACTCACACTCACTCACACTCACTCACATTCACTCACATTCACTCACTCACTCACTCACTCACTCACTCACTCACTCACTCACTCACTCACTCACTCACTCACCTACCTCACCTAACTCACCTACCTCACCTACCTCACCTACCTCACCTACCTCACCACCTACCTCACCTACCTCACCTACCGCACTCACTCATTCACCCACTCACTCACTTCACTTCACTTCACTTCACTTCACTTCACTTCACTTCACTCACTTCACTCACTTCACTCACTCTCACATCCCTCACTCACACACACCACACTCGCATCACTCACTCACACTCTCACTCACTCACTGTACATGAACATACATACATACACACAAACTCACCCACCATCACCGCTCCATCACTCTTATACTTCCTCTTCCCTTCTTGCTCTTCTATGGTCAGTCTAAGTCTAAAGAAGTTGGTAACATGTGGGGTTATCCGGTCCTTTAATTTTGGGTCGCACACCATCTTTCACACACCATCTTGGGCGACATGTGCCTTCGTTTCATGTGGCAGGTGTGGCACTTCGTGACATGCACCTTCGTTTTGCGTGGCAGGCGTGGCACTTATGGCACTGGGCTGGCTCCGGTGACGCCCTTGGGCGCGCTTGGTCGCCGGTGACGCCGCCCAACTTTGCGTGGCAGGCGTGGCACTTGGTGACATCCACCTTCGTTTTGCGTGGCAGGCGTGGCACTTGGTCAATCCACCTTCGTTTTGCGTGGCAAGCGTGGCACTTATGGCACTGGGCTGGCTCCGGTGGCGCGCTTGGGCGCGCTTGGGCGCGCTTGGTCGCCAGTGACGCCGCCTAACTTTGCGTGGCAGGCGTGGCACTTGGTCACTTCACCTTCGTTTTGTGTGGCAGGCGTGGTACTTGGTCACATCCACCGTCGTTTCGCTTGGCACTTGGTGACATTCACCTTTCATTGGAGTTCGCCTGTCATCAGTTCATGAAGACGCGTGTCCTGTTTTGATTTTGACCCACAGTGGGAAGAAATCGGGTGCCAAGCAGAAATGCCAGTGCCTAGCTTGTACTCAGTTCATGTTTTGTGGCGTTTTACATTTTCTTATCCAACAATGAACTTTTCGTATAGTGCAGTCACAGCTGTAAGTGACATGCTTTGATGTCTCTGCACGGCATCTTGGGACCCTGCACATTGTTCTTTTGCCACACACCATCTTTCATACACCGCTTTGTCACACACCACCTTTCACACACAACTTTCACACACACGATCTTTCACACAAAACTTTGTCACATACACCATTTTCTTTGTCGCACACCATCTTTCACATACCACTTTGTCACACACAACTTCTCGATCCTCCACCACCTCCTTTGTCTTTCCTTCCTTCCCCTTCCCCTCTACAACATTTGTTGCTCATTATTGGAAGAAGTTGACTTGTTGGGTTATCCGGTCCTTTAATTTATATTTATGCACATGAATATATTTCTCACTTACGTACACACAGATAAATAAATAAATAAATAAATAAACATATATATATATATATATCACATGTATATTTATATAAATAATACACACACATATATATATATATACTTATGATTAGACAACTGAAATTAACTTGTCGGGGAATGTTCCATTGCACTTTCTCAAACAATTGGCCAAAGCTTGCAACGCTCGCAAAAAACACCAGTTGCTCAAGGGCGGCGCGACCTGTTAGTTTACCAGAGGGTAACCATTAGTAAATCAGTAGGCTTTCGATATTTTCATCCCATGAGACGATCATCGGCCATGGGCCCTCCAGCCATCTCCAGGCCCTCTGGGCGCCCCAACTTGGGTGCAGGTGGCACCTGGAAAACAGCCCTTTACGGGAAAATCATCTCTGGGAAGCTTATCAGCCATATACCATCTGTATTTGATACCTGTATATGATATTCGTTTGATACAGATACAGATCAATTACAGATACAGTTTATCTATGGTATATCTGTATCAAACGAATATCATCTGTATATCTGTATCTGTAATCAAACGAATATCAAGTGTATATTTCCATGGATTGAAAATGAACTGTATCATTGAAACACATGGAAAGTTCAATCAATACATCTATCTTGCGCTAATGCGCGGTTGGGGATGCCGATAAAAGCCCCGCCTGTGGCTTCGTTGAATACTTGTCGAAGGTGCTCCTCAGACGAGAAAAACATGAAGCTTCTGGTCTGTTACATCCCGCAAAATATATATATATATCTCACTATATCATATGATAGTCTAAAATTGTATATTATGATATTTGAAACACTGACTCAGATATCTATGTAATCTAATCTAAGCCAATCAAATCTAGAACGTTACGCACAGTGTGGAATTGGCAAATTCCCAAATTCCTTGGTCGAATCGTCATCAACTTAATTCCCTTTCTAATGACACACCCGTTTGCTTGGTTTAACCCGCCAATATCACTGCTGTGGAAAAAATCCCGAATGACAAAATTCATTTTTTTTGGTTTATACTCTCCCAAATGTTTTAGCGTTGGTAATTCGGAGATGGTTTATGATTGGGTTTGCTCACATTCGGATTTAGTCTTCGATACCTCAAATCACATCCCCATTAAATCAATCAAACTGGTTGGTTAATGGATAAATTCAAAAAAAATCCCAACAAGATGTCACTGAAGAAAAATGGTTTAGATTCCCCAAAAGCTGGAAGCAGAAACGCACCTGAGGCACTGACTGCAAGGTGCTGGAAATGGCTAATGGATCTCGCAGCGAATCGGTGACTGAACCTCAGCGAATTTTGGTCGGATGATTCCTATGGAAATTGTGGCATTTTAGCAATACCCATGAAAGAATCAAATCTACCATCATGGGGATATCATGGGATAATGATAAGGAGATATCCAACAAAACATGGCGATGCTTTCTTTCAATCATGGCCAATCCTTGCCAACCAATAATATGTCATCCAAGTAGTGAGCATCAGCACCTCAGCGCGTTATGCTTAGGATGCTAATGGCCATGGCCAATCATGATACCAACATCGCATGAAGCCAACACAGCCCAAAAAAAGATAATCCCAAATCCAAATCCAGTGCTTTGTCCTCATTTTTGCCAACACATTTGCATTTTTTTGGGCTATCCAAAGCTTTTAAAACTTAGACCTTTAGCTTTTAATGCGGATTCTGGTCATAGCCCTGTTCCCTTGACCAAAACTTACCTGGGATTTATGGATGTTCCACCATCTCTTTGCCCAATTTTGCAGCAATTTTCTGGCGTGGAACTTGGGGCGCCCGGGGATCCTCCGATTTTCATAACACAACATGTATCGTTATCCCACAATCATGATGACTGACCGATTGTCTGGCTTCATCAACATTCACTTGCCTTTTCAAATAGCAAACAACAAAAAACAGCCGTTCGGGGATGATCCTATTCCATCCATCATTGAATCATTGCTATCATGGCCAGCACATAAAATCAATGGGACCAGAGTCCAAATCACCTATCAGACCTATCATTTTCTCATCAAAAGTTTGTCTTTTGTTGGAACACCATCAGTTACTGGAGTCCCATGGTATCCCCCAACCATGATTCTAAAAAATAACTATTAAATGATTATGATCCATACATATGAGATATATTGATATATTATCACACATGGAGGTTTCCTGAGATGGGGGTACCTCTAAATCATGAATTTAATTTTCGGATTTTCTATTATAAACCATCCATTTCGGGGATCCCCCATTTATGGAAACTCTCGAATCAGGATTCAAATCCCATTAAATAACTATGATCATACATATTATACATTTTTAAATATGATTATCAGAAATCATGATTATTACCATCTGGTTATTTAACATAGCCATGGAAAATCACCATTTTTAATAGGTAAACCATCTATAAATGGGCCATTTCCCATGGCTATGTTAAATAACCAGAGGGTAAATCATTATGATTGACCCATGGTTACCATGCTTCCGGCTGCTTCCCTCTCCCCAGTCGATCTTGTCGGGGTGCGCCAGGAGCCAGCCAGTTCTGAGACAGTCTGCTGGGTCCTCAGCGATGGGTTGGGGAAAAGCCTATGGGAAAAGCGGGAAATCCATGGGAGCGGCTTGGAGATGGCTGGATCGCTCCCTGATTTTCAGATTTTTGGTGTTCTAAAACATGTCTCAAACATTTTTGGGGTGTAATCTCAGTGAGCTCCCCGGGTGCCAAATGACATGATGGTGATGGCCGTGTTTCCACGTCTGGGAAAAGCTCTGAGTTGTCGTATCGAGAACGGGTGTCCAAAGACTTGTCCGATCCCACTGCTAATCAAAGGCTGGACAATTCCCCATTGAGTTGGATGATCCCAATTGACATTGTAAACCATCAGTTCTAGAGATGTTCCGATCTTTTTTCCATCGTTTTTTCGGCATGATTTTCCCAGCGAACGCCTGGATTCCCCCGTTCTGGGTGTCCCTGCTGGCGTAAGCCCTCAATGGCCTGTCTCCTAAGCTGAGTTCTCATCCCAATGGATGGAAGAAAATCCTATGGGACACATGGAAACATATGGAAAAACATATGGGGAATGTACGAGTATCTTGGTATCTTGGAAAATGGAAGCATATTGGAAAGATGGAAAAGATGGGAACATGAAGAAGTGAAACCACCTGCCATGCACATATTTTCTACACAAGTTTAAGTAATATTTGTGGAGGATCCCATATCAAATATTCTGGTGGGACTTGAGCACCGACATCTGTGGTTCTAGTCCAAAACATCTCAGCTATGGGGTGTCTTCTTTATCTCCCGACCCCGGCCCCCGACTTGATGCTACCATGGAACATTTAGCCAACAGCAAAATATTTTTTCCAAAGATCCAGATGGTGAAATTGGTCAAACATGTGATAGTTCGCCTAGTCACCCAATGCAAAGAACTGGGATGTTGCGCCTCAAAGAATCTCCCAAAACCCTGGTTGTCGCAGCTCCGCGGCAAAGCTGAGAAAAACAGTTCCAACTCTAAGGCTGTCTCATTGCAATGCCAAGCGACAGTAACCCAGCCAAACTTTCATCATCGAACTTTTTCAAGGTCTTCTTCAGTCGCTGGAGAATCTTCTGCTTAATTTTCAGGCTCTTGCTGGGGACCTTCTTTTCTTTGTTCAGGTCTGCTCTTCGCTTCGTGAGGTCAGAGATCTGCGCCAGCAAGTCTTTCGATGGCGGCGCCGTCGTTGCAGCAGCGCCGGTGCCAGGCGGGATTTCTTGAAATGGGGATCCCCAAAACGATGACGTACATATACCAAACGGGTCGAACTTTTAGATGATTTAGGGTACCCATAGGTATCCTCTCATTTTAGGACGCCTCCACATACTTCCCTCCACTTGCACAGGTGCAAAAACTCTGACCTATGTGTAGCTCAAAATTGGCGACCTGGCACTTTTGACCCATCCCCACGTCCTCGTTTCACACGAAAAAAATCAATCTCAAGGCTGATCTCCGAACTGCCTTTGGTTGAAGGTATCTCGGTTGAACTCCCAGCTCCCACGTTCGACAAAACTCACAAATTTTGCAGGTGATTTATGGCATTTTGGCTGATGATATATATATATAATATACACATAAAATCACAATTTTTCTTGGTCAAATCCTCATTTTGGTACATCAAATATCATCAAATCGTAAATTCCTTAAAGGAACTCACCATTTGAGTGGGCCTCAAACTATGCCATCACCATCACCAGCCATCCAAACTTGGCGTCCCCACGTGCTCTTATCATCCAAAGCGGATTCATACTGTCGAGCAGCCTCGAGGCAAAGAACCGACGCCACATGGTGGGTTTATGGGTTTCATGAGTTTCATGAATTTCATCCAATGATCACAGATCCAACCCGTAGATCTTAAAGTTGACATAGGATGACCATGATGTGGTCGAAGCCTCTAGGAAAACTATGGTGGAAGCAGGGGTTGAAGGGACCCAATTGGGCGTGTTTGAAAATGGGGAAGACCCGCAAACTGCGCCCCTTTTTAGCTGGAAAATGATGATAAACGATTCTTCAGAGGAAAACTACCTCAGAATAGCAAAACAATATTGTGTTTTCATCAAGGATCAAACATTAGGTCTTTAACCAATGAATACTCTGGATGCCCTCTGGTAATCAAATGTGGTAAATGACCGGATAAACCCACAAGTCGACTTCTTCCAATAATTAGAAGCAGAAGTTGAAACAGGACGAGGAAGGAAAGAAAGACAAAGGAGGTGTGTGTGAAAGAGTTCGGTGTGCCAAAGTTGTACATATGAAAGAGTTGGTTGTGTGTGTGTGTAACATCTGAACAGATGTAAAACTTCTACCTTTTGACATCGCCCATAGATGCAGGGGGCCTGAGGCTTCTCAACAGGACTCAGGCCAACGAAGACGCCTGTTGAGAAGTGTGATTTTTTTTCTGGGGCGCCAGAGTGACGTACCTGCCATCTGTTTTCCGTTTTTCTAATCCAGTTGCATGTGAGGGGATTCAGTTCCCATCGGATCACTTCAATGATCCATTTCTTGTCTAGTGTGATCTCCATGGTGTCCCTGACATGGTGCCATGGACCCAATTGAGGGAACCTTGTTTAAGGTGAATGTGGACTGACCTGACTTCTGAATTCACAAATTTTAGCTAAGTAATTCGTTTACGTAAAGTGCAACAATCGGCATTGCTGTTTTTCACCTTTTTTGTGACCTCTCGCCGCTCCTGCTGTCCTTTTAAGAATCTTTGGAGCCTGCATCTCCTCTTGCTTGAAGCCGTGCCGAACAACCAGAAACCGTTTTTCAGTGCTGCCCAAGAGTTGGATGCAACATGCAGCACATAGGATTTCTCAGGCAGGTTCATGCTTTCCAGGTGTGGTTCTTTTTCTTTTGGTGGTTGTCTGGTGAGGTCAAACACTTTGTGCATCTAATTCGGTTGAACTTGAACAGCCGTTTGTGCCCATGTGGCTTGATCGACAACGGTCCCGTTTTGGGAATAACTTGTTGTTTCCCCTTTCGTCACCAACTAGTCCCCCATTCGGTCCCTAATTTCTCCCCCGTGCCCCTCTGTAATGTGTCGTGGGGTTTAGGTGTGTGCCCTGTGCTGGTTAGGTCTGTTTCGCCGTGTAGATTGGTTCTGGAAGTCCGTTTGTTCCCTTCCCTCCCTGCACTGTTCTTGGCCTTCTGCCCGTCGTTTGTGTCCGCTTGTTCTCTTCCTCTTGCCTTTCAGGGTTGACCCGGCTCCGGCCGGGTGGGTGTGTGTGTGTAACATCTGAACAGATGTAAACCTTCTACCTTTTGACATCGCCCATAGATGCAGGGGGCCTGAGGCTTCTCAACAGGACTCAGGCCAACGAAGACGCCTGTTCAGAAGTGTGAAATTATTTTGGGATGCCAGAATGACGTACCTGCCATGTGTTTTCCGTTTTTCTAATCCAATTGCATGTGAGGGGATTCAGTTCCCATCGGATCACTTCAATGATCCATTTCTTGTCTAGTGTGTGAAAGACGAGTGTTTTGTGAAAGAGTTTTTTGTGAAACAGTGGTGTGTGAAAGAATTGCATGTGAAGGAGTGGTGTGTGACAATGTCGTGCGTGAAAGTGCTGAGCACAGTGCCATGAGTGCCATGCCTGCCACGCGAAAACAAGGTGGATGCGCCCAAGTGCCACACCTGCCACGCAAATGGAACGTCGATGTCACCAAGTGCCACGCCTGCCACGCAAAGTGCCGCGGTGCCCCGGGCGACTAACGGCGCCCAGGCGCGCCACCAGACCCAGCCCAGTGCCAGAAGTGCCACGCCTGCCACGCCAAACGCAGGTGGATGTGAGCAAGTGCCACGCCTGCCACGCAAGTGCTACACCTGCCACGCAAGTGCCACACCTGCCACGCAGAACGCAGGTCGATGGTGTGTGACAATGTTGTGTGCAGAGGAGGAGGCGGAGCGGGATAGAACCCCACAGAAAGATGTGGGGAAAATCCACCATTTAGCTCGTTGATTTTCCCAGCGGACTAAACCTCCATGTAGTTCGGGAAGTTCTCAGCGGCCCGCCACATTACCGGGGGTATATCATGGTATACCCCCATGAGATCATCATGAAATCCCAATAAATCAGCATGAACATTGCTTAAATCCCATTGAAATATTGAAATTGAATCACCATCAATTGGGATTTCAACGGGATTACCCTCTGGTAAACTAACATAACTATGGAAAATCACCATTTTTAATGGGAAAATCCACTATAACTGGCCATTTTCAATAGCTATGTTAAATTACCAGAGGGTAAATCCTAATGATCAACCATTCAATCACCAAATTCAACCATGAACATTTGGGGATTCTTCCAGCCACGGCCTGCCCAATGTAGGTTCGCAGCTCGCCCAACCAGCCTCCCACCTGAGGCTTTAGCAATTTTTCAACGAGCAAAATATGGGGATTTCACATGGTAAACATTTCAAATTGAGATCCTCACCAACCAAAAAATGTGAAGATTTAACTGATTTAAATGGCAGAAAGAGGCCATCTCCTCGATAAGTGCTCGTTGCTGTATTTTTTTCAAAAGATTTCGCGGGTACACCACCGCTCAAGAGAAGGTCAACCAAAACCTGGCCTCAATAAAAAACGGATGTTAAACATTGTTAAACAACAATGATACACCGGCTGATCCGAGGTAACAAACTATCCCAGCTGATTAACGCACCTTCTTGTGATTGCCGGGAAGTATTTTCCCGAAACAACTACAAATCAAACCATTCAGAAACCTATAATATGTGTGTGTGTGTGTCCCTTGGTTTCAATCAACAACAAACAAAACAATGCGTGATTTTTTTTAGGCGCGCCACCTTTCGATGATCAACGTTTCGGGAATCCTTCAATGCGGGTATTGAATCATCATGGAACATTCAACATAACACATTTCAGGTCCAACTGGGTTGTAATCAAAAGATCGGTCCATTGATGTATCTGCCAACCTAGCTATCTACATCTACATCCAAATGTAGAACTAGAACATGCAAAAAATACAACATGGAAAACAAAAACAACTACCCTTTGGCAATCAAATATGGCAATTGGCAATCCCCGAGCTAAATGGAGGTTTATAGCTGGGAAAATCTTTATCAATGAGGGATTTCCACTGCCATGGAAGTGATTGCCGGAGGGTAAATCCATGTATATCTCTTCAATCATCATTAAGAACATCATTAACCTTCCATTGGCCTTCCATTAGCATCCCATTGTAGTAACATTGTATCTCTATCATACCTCTCGCTTCAAGGCTGCCAGACTGGAATGTGTTGAAATAACTTTTTCACATTGATAAGTTTCTTTCCTTCCTCACCTGCAGCCCGACCTATCCTGATGCAAAATAAAACTTTGTGGAGCCCCCAAAGTTTTTCTCGCCAAGTCCAAACATACAAGGCTACCTCGTCAAGGTTGGCTGATTCTGAGAACCAAATTAAGGGTTGACCTCGTTAATTCCTGCAACCTGCCTCGTTGCCTCGTTTGTCCTCGCTATATTTTGTGTGGATAACGGAATATCACTTGTATAGATGAATTTCTCATGGATTACTTGTTATTCCATAATGAGAACATTCAAATCATCATAGTAATCCATTAAATACCATCATGCCATTATACTATTAATAGATAGCACTATACTATGATTATTCCCTTCACTTCAGCCCTTCACGTTTTTTTTTACGCCCACCTGTTTGGAGATTTTGTAGAGCTCCTCAGGCCCCAGCAAGAACCAACCTGGGTACCGGCGGAACTTGAGGCGGTGATACACCATGTCCAAGTGGTCCAGTTGTATGTATATATATATGTATTATACTATAGATATATAATATGCACTATAGTGTTAATGTATCTATATAATATGTATACAATATATATCTATAGTTGGATGTATAATACTGTAGATGTATAAACTATAATACTATAAATGTATAATATGTACAACCGTCAAGGGGAGACATGGGACATATTGCTTTTTTGGAAACAACGGGGTTTATCTCCGTCATGTGGTATGATTAGTCTATTCCTAATCTAAGTGATATCCAGGTTTTAGCTAGCTCTTTGCAATGCTTTCAACGGCTCGCCACCGATTTGCATCTTAAGACACAACATCCAGCAGTGACCACTCGCCCTGCGACACGCAATTTCTGCCACTGCAATCTCAGTGGAGATTCAAGTGAAGAAAGGCTTTTTGTACCTCTAGGCATATGATATTGAGGGTAACGATAAAGGGCTCTTTTGCCACCATCATCTCCATCTCAGAGCCAAAGTCCGTCTTGTCTGTTTTCAAGGCAGGGTTCTCATGCATGTGAAAAAACTCACAGAATATCATCAATTAGACAGGTGTGTATATAGAGGACAATCAAAGGTTTTGACCCCATCTGGGTTGAAAAGGGCCGCGTCAATTTTGAGTGGTTGGTCTTTCTCCCTGAGATATGTTGTACACCATCGGATCGTTACGATGCGTTTCAGATCGACCATCATTCAGAGAGGACATCTTGGGTGAAACCGAAGAGTTTTCCTATACGGTCGAAATGTTACGGCAAGACCCTATGGTTTGCCCGGAAGGTTCAAAGGGTGTTCAGTCCGCATTGTCCTTTAACATGCTCAAACACCTACGCAGGGCCAGTGTTTTGAGATTTTTTAGACGGCAAACCCTAGACCCTGAACCCTCAAACTGTAAAACCTAAAACCCCGAAACCCTGAAAGCTTGGAATCCTAAACCAGAAAACGCTGCACATATGCAATATTTTCTGCAATCTCTCCTATCATGTTCTGCAATTTTTCCTCTCATGTTCGACAACATGACATCCTCAATGTTGCAGTCCGGGCAAAGCACGGGGTGTGTGCGGTTTCTGTTAGTAGAGCAATCATCAGCCATCCCCAAAAGCACATCGTTTTTCCACTGAAATGGCCATAACTGGGGGTGAAAAACCCTTTTTTCTTAACCATTGATTTGCAACCCAGTTGGGCTCCTATGATCAGATGATCAGTATGTTGAAACCACCAAGAAGTTATTTCTTGGCTGTGCTGGCTGTTTCCATTACCAGGTAAATTCCCATGACTCCCTATTTTTGGTTGGTAAAACCCTTTGTTAGGAGCTCATAGTGGTTCAACCCTTATGTTGTCGATATTGATTCTGTTTGGGCCATGATGGCCAATAATCCTCCTAAAATATCCCCTAGTGTATTCCCATTACAGCCAAACATGGGGTTGCTTGGGTCTTTTCTTAACCCCACCAACCTTGTTGACACCACCTTCTTATTCTCTTACAACCCATCACTTTTTCTCGCTTAAAAGGACCAGTTTCAGGATGATTCTGAGACTCCCTATTTTCAGAACTATGGGAGTTTCTTAAAATTTGGGATCTCCAAAACCGTGGGCTTTAATACCAAATGGTCTATTTTTGGATGAATTCGGGTACGCCCATGGCTTAGGAAACCTCTACCGTATCTCCACAGATCTGTTTCGCAACACGTCACGTCCCGACGGACTCCGGGCGTTCCGCACCCAACAGGGCAATGACCAGCGCCTCCGGCACGCCCACACCGAAGAAACTGCCTGGGTCAGGGAGGTCTTCGTTTCGAAGATCACCAGTCAATGAACAGTTGTACAACGCCAAAGACACAAAAAGGGAAGTGAACGAGCTTGAAGCCCCAACAAAAACCACTTTGCAGATGATCGTTCCTGGATTGGATTTTGTTGCAGCTTAAATCGTACCGGCTTTTGCTTCTTAAAATTATGCATTTGCTGATCGAAATTCCCCATCTGCTGGTGATATTGTTTGCCAACTTTCAGGATGATTGAATTCTCCACTGTTGCAGACATCCCCAATCTCTTTGCTTCAATCACCATTCTGGGACAAATAACCTGATTCTTCTTGATGTCTCCCCAAAAAATGTTGCAGGTCAACTGTCCGTTTTTTGCTTCATGGCCCATCTCTGAAGCTGCAATTCCTAATCAATCAAGTTGAATCCAACCTGATTTTTGTTTAGGCTTGGATGATTTCATTTGACATAGATCATGCATAGAGTCTTTTGTACTTGGAGGGATGATAAATGCTAATTTTTGATGACAACGTAATGATGACATCACCATGTTGGCTGGATAAATCCGTACCTTTCTGGCAGCTTACCCTCCGGTAATCAAACATGACAATATATGGAATATCCCAGCTAGCCATGTTTGATTACCGGAGGGTATCAACCAACATTCCATGGATATTCCATTATATTATATCCCATTAATGTCTGATCAAAATCTTCCACGAATATCCCACCACATTAATATTAATGAGATATTCCAATATGAATATTTGATTACCCGAGGGTATCCACCAATATTCCACTATATCCCCCACTTATATTCAGCAACACTAATTATCTCCCACTACCATCTGGTTATTTAACATAGCCATGGGAAATGACCCATAGAAATAGATGGTTTACCTATTAAAGATGGTGATTTTCCATGGCAAACTGCTAAATAACCAGATGGTATATCCTATTAATACCACCATAATTAGTGTTGCTTAACATCTCCTGGCGTCCACAATGGCGCCTGAGTCAAAGAGCCGCCGCGCCACCACATTTCCTGGACGCTGACCGCCTCGCGTGCGTCATGGAGCCGTGGGGACCTACAAAAAAATCATGTTTTACGTGGGGATAAACCACAGAACATGTGAGAAAGCTTGTTTTATTTTGAGAGTACTCCATTCTTGCGGTTTTGGATTGGGATTTAAAGCATCTTAAAACCACAAAAATGATGGGTAGAACCTCTACGATGGATATTCTCATAGGGATATCAACGCATGTTGTGGATTGATAGTAAGGGAACTGACAATACAGCCATATTTAAATTGGGGAAAGTGACAATACCTATATATAAGTATCCAAAAATGGGGCATTGGGAACATCATCTTGATCTTCAATATCAGATGAGTTGATGCCATGCCACACTTTTTATTTTTTTAAAACATAAGTATTTCCTAATTTAAATCCAAATACACAAACCACAATGATACCAAAAAAGGGGCTGGTTTATGTAGATGACCCAATGGCAATCACTATCAACTGTAGGTATTCAATGGTAGGTATTCATATGGTAGTGCAATAAATATCTCAATGAATCTCAATAGTGCAATAGCATCTAGAAATAATATGAAATAATTACCATCTGAATGTTATTGAAAACCATTTCCAGATCAACCATTTCTCCATTTTTCCCAGTGTCCTTTCAATTTCCAGTAAACCCAGTAAACCCCAGAGGCGCTCTGGATAGGTAACTCTTGGTGCAGATCTAGGCATGTTGGACTTTGGATGGCCTGTAGTTTGATAAGGTATCAAAAACCAACAGACATAAGTCATAGTTGTTTGAAATAAAAAATGGTTTTGTTGGTCAGGTGTTATTCAAGTGCATGAATGTGTTTCCCCCGAAAAAGTAAGAACTAAGACATGCATGTTTTCAAAAAATCATGAACTGATTCTGGGCATGGAAGTTCACCATGGCAGGCTTTTGACCCCATTCTATGGGACATTGCTGCAGATTCTCCCGACCTCATCCCAGCCAGCGCAGGTTCGACGAAGAGGTCTCATGAACGAACAATGGGTTCCAAGATAGCCTTCTCTGGCTAAAGCCGTTGAAACTACGGCATTGGTTGACCAATTGAATCCCATGTGTATCCAGTGAATGTGCATTTTCTCATTTCAATTCTTCCCCGAGTTGCCCACACATGCCCACATTGTATCAGCTATATAATGATGGTGATTGAGGGTTCTTAATGATCATAACTCCTTAAACCCTTGTTTTCGATAGTGAATGATTGTGAAATTCATGGTTATCAATGACACTTTCATGGACTTTGATTGCTATTGTTGATGGTTTGAAATCTCCTAGTAAATCACCATAGACATCCATATTCTATTCTTGTTGAACATGTATCCCATATATATATACACATATACATATATATATACACATAATGTAATCATTTCCGACAAATACATCCCCTAAAACGCCATTGCCTCGAGCACGGCTCGGCCGGCCGGTGAAGCTGCGCAGATTGGCCACCTGGGATGGTTTACAGCTGAGCAGATTTTCTGGGATTTTGGATTACATTATATGGGTTAATTATTGGTTAATTATGGGTTAATTATTGGTTAATGATTCGTTAATGATGGTTAATAGTGGTTAATAGTGGTTACTAGTGGATAATAGTGGATAATTATATGGGTTATACCGGAAAATAGTGGTTAATGATGGTTAATGACGGTTATAACCAATATAGTGGTTAATGATTTACCACTATTTCTGGGATGGTTATAACCATATAGTGGTTAATTATGGTTAATAGTGGTTAATGATGGTCAATCATTGGTTAATATCAATATTGCTTATAATACGACCAACCAGGTGGTTTCAAGATGGGATTTTTCAATACATGTCCCGTATGCTATATAAATATTATAAGCAATTATACTGGTTGGTGGTTTCAACCATCTTGAAAAATGATGGAGTTCGTCAATGGGAAGGATGACATCCCATATATGAAATGGAACATAAAATTCATGTTTGAAACCACCAACCAGACCACCTATTTTTGGGGAATAAATATGGGATATGAATCGGAAAAAAACATACGGGATGTTAAATCTCCGATTCATAATATCCCAAAATGGAACATTGATGTGGTTAAAACAATGTCGTAACCATTGATGGGCAAAACCACTGGTAAATCTATGGTAAATCTATGGTAATCACACCCATTTGGGAATGGTTTATACAACCTATTTATGGTGATTTGGGGGATGGTTAAAGATATCGTTTTACCCACATTGTTTATATATTGGGCAAATCACTTAGAAGATTGGGCATGTCACCAAGGGGATGTGAATTATTCAAACATCTCCGGATCTGTATGTCATTGGGTAAACGATCATATTTCCATATTATATAATATTCAGCCACATAATCTTCATATTTGTATGTCATTCATCTGAGTAAACTATACTATTTCACTAACCTGAAAGAAGGCTATATTGGGATAACTTCCCGTACTAAGCATGATTCCAGTGAAGTCACGACGTGACGTCAATATAATTTGCCCAGATCTATCTAATTTAATCCAATCCAGCAATGTAGTATAATCTAATGTAGTGGAATGCAATGGAA
This sequence comes from Cladocopium goreaui, assembly GCA_947184155.2. Lineage (NCBI taxonomy): Eukaryota > Dinophyceae > Suessiales > Symbiodiniaceae > Cladocopium > Cladocopium goreaui. The sequence continues at coordinate 430,148 of CAMXCT020004024.1, read as the reverse complement.
TGTAATATAATATTGTACTATAATATAACGCAATACAGTACAACATAATGCAATATAATGCAATATGAACCATTATGACAAAATATTATATGGACATATATGGAATAGTATCATAACATTAGTGAAATGTAACATAGTTGAATATGATGTGATTAAACATAATATAACACAATATAATCTACTTCAAACTAATACGAAACAAACAACTATGACACGGTATTTTAATCTAATCTACTCTAATCCATATGCATGTTATGGGGTTCTAGTTCGAGATTAGAATTAATGAGGAAACGATAGGGGTCTACAGTCAACAGATTTCCTTAGAATAAATACCCAATAAACTCGTTTGGTTTTGTCCAGATATACAGAGAAACTTCCTAAATTTATAGGCATCTAAGTGTGAACATGATAAACACATGTTTTTTTTTTGGGAACCCGATTCTTGGATGAACTTTCCTTTGAGGATGGGCATGCGGAATCATCCCCCATGGTGGATGTCGGGGATTTACATATGAAACATCTTGGGGCCATTGATGGGGTGTTCAATAGCTTCAATCTTCGGGGGATGGGATTAATACCAATATTTTTGACACTTCTTTTCCTCATGGAAATAGATTCCATTCCCCTAAACGGCCGTAAAACACTTTTAGAATCTTTTAGATACTTTGACCACTCAACATGGGTGCTTACCCAGTCTGCGAAGTTCAGATGATCGTCGCAACTTCAACCAACTTCAGTCCCACGTGTTATAGGTAAACAAGTCTGTGTTATAAATAATAGATACATAATATGTGTATATATATAAGAATCATATATATATATAGAGTATTACATTGCTGGTTGTGTATCCCACTATATACCTATCAATTCATCAATTCCTCCATACTTTCATGCATTTCACCCTCGCATTTTCATGATCAACAAGCGGGTTTCCCGGCCTGTTTTTTCCGCGTACATGGAGCTCTGGCTGGAGCACGTGAGACCTGCCAATCATAGAACTGGGGATGGTAAAGATACCACCAACATGGTGATGACTTGGGGATGGTCTATGTGGTTTATGATTATTGGGTTTACCAAGCCGAAACCTTCAGTAAGCATACTCAGGAGGAATCTTAGGAGCTGGCTCAACTCTTGAATGGGCAGTGAAGACCGAAAGGTCAATACCGAGTGCCTCCGGATCGATATGGGCAAGGAGCTTCACATCCTGAATTTCTCGATGGCCACTGCTGCCCAGTACAACTCAGCGGTGCCAGCAGGGTCGATGGCTGCCTTCACGAATTCCTCAGATGAACCCCAGGAAGGGGGTAGACGATCCCTGCCTCCGGGATGTAAAAGGAAGCCAAAGTGCCTGATGCAACAACTCCGAGCATGAGCGAAGCCACAATGTTGGATTTCTTCGCCCTCTTCCGGAATTCTACCTGAGTGCGAGAATTGATAAGATGGTTTACCCCCAAAATCATCCAAGTCTGACCATGACTTAGGATTGAAAGCCATTGTGACTTGCCGGTTCGGATGGAATTCGGATGGCCAAAAAAAATTAAAGATTGGAAAACGATGATTAGACATCAATTTTAAGGGTGTACTCCATTTTCACACAAACACACACACAATCACACACATATATATATATATATATAAAGTCGTTGTATGTCCTTGTAGGAAAAATCGACGTGCTGGATCTACCCATTAGTTATTGAATGGGGGAACACTCTATCAAACTCTATGAATAAGTCGGAAAAGGACATCTATGCCTTCAGCTGTGAGGGAAGTAACGCTTACATGGATTTTGTTGGGATCTTGGAAATTTCATGATCAATGGCATCAATTGGCATTGTTTGAGCTGAAAATTTAAGGATCATTTGGTGGATATGGTTGGATCCCAGCCAGAGATACGCTGAGAATGGGATCATCCCCAGCTGGATAAATTGAAACAACCACCTTCAATTAATGGTAAGAATGTGTGGGTTTTATAGGGTTTAAGCACCAAACATATGGAATTTTAATATATTTCAATGGGATATGAAGGATGGGGATATCTAATACAGTCTCATACTATTTAGTGGTTTATAATATGCAACGAAAGTTCATCCATTCCCCTGTGCATATTCAACACCCAACCCATGGTGGACGTGGGATAAATCGATGAATCCCCATTCTTTCCCCAGCTCGGCTGGTTTTAACACGCACGAAAGATATGGGATGATATGCCATCCCCTGGGTTAAAAACATCCTTATCCCTCTTAAGGAATGGCCATAGATTGGGGGGCATACCCCATTAATATTGACACCAACCAAATCACCTGTCATTATAGTTGCTTACATGCCATTTTATTGGCTGGTGTGTTTTCATCAAGTCCCCGCCTGACGCGAAATCACAAAACTGCCGCCAGGCCAACCTGCGAAGTTTTCGGCACGGCGTTGGCGCAGGATTTTGATTTCCATAAGAAAGTCAGATTGTATCATCATCCCAACTATTGGGGAAAATAAGCCGCTTAAGCCCTGAAGATTGGCGGAGAATGCGAAGTTTGGACATCTTTACTACCACGGTGATGTTATCGTATGGGTGTCCCTTATTAATGGTTGGCCATGCTTTTTCATTGTTCTACCCAATAGTATATACAAGGTGCCCCCCCAGTTTTAAATCCCCATTCGCTATAGTTATATCCCCCATAAACCCTAGTCAACCAAGTTAAAAACCAACTTAGATATCTAGGGGGTCCCTCCTTGCACATATGTATACTGTATAAGCTTATGTGATGATGAAACTACAAAAAGAAATGGGCCAATCGGCTTGTAAAACTTAAGAGACTCCCAGTTCATGGATTATGACCATGCCCTTTGTATAGAACAGGGAGTATACCCTCTGGTAAACGTTTACATAACTATGGAAAATCACCATGCTATTAATGGGAAAATCCACTATGTCTATGGCCATTTTCAATAGCTTTTTGTATGTTTACCAGGCCGGGTAATTCAATTCCCCACGATCAGCAAACATCATTTCTCGATGGTTCAAAAACTCATTCCTTTTCCATGATTTAAACTCAGTTAAAAAACTGTCAGTTGGGGCCCCTGCTAAGCCATGACAGTGAAATCCCCTTAAACAGAACAGCCAAATAAGGCAAATTGAAACTGCTCTGTTGAGCCATGACAATTAATATGACTGTTTTATGACTGTTTGATCGATAGGTAGCCATTGTGGGGGGTTAGAATGTTCACAATAAACTAGATACTAGGTACTACAACCTCCTATACTCTCTAGTAATTCAACGTAGCAATGAGAAATATCCATTTAGTTTCGATGGTTGAACAATAATTTTAATAGGGACTTTCAATAGAAAATTGTTCAATTACCACAAAGTCACATAACTACTGAACCAGGGTTTTCGGTGCCGTATTGGCACCACATGGAAGCCTATCCCAAGCGCCTGCCGCGACCGCCACTGCAGCCAGAGCCCAACAGCGCCGGCCCATGACGTCAGCGATTTGGCGATATTTTATGTATTTTAATGTATTTTACATTTTTCACACATGTTTCTTTATATATCATCCATGTGTGATATTTTCATATATCATCCATGTTTCTTTACCAGACTTTTGCTGAATCCTTGATGCAAATGTGAGAAACACTGGGGATTCTTGGCGCTTTTTGCAAATCCTTGATGGCATCCTGGGTCTGTAATCGAATGTGTACCTTTTACGTACAAAAAAATGTGCAGGCGCCGTGTGGGATTGCGGAAAGTCATCAGGAGTTTCAAGAGGATTGGTGCTGAAATCAACGGAGAGCGGCCTCGACTGAGAAAAAAAAAGGCCGCGTTTCTGCAACCGCAGCCGCTCCTTGTGGGTTCCAGTTGAAACAAATGGCAGGCTGTGGTGATTTATTACCCAAGAAGCTGGGATAGGCCCCTAGAACTATGGTGATTTATTCACCAAGTTCACTGGAACACTTCCCAATGGCAATGTTGTGTATCCAAAGCTGCAAAAAAAAGCACAGGTCTGAGATTCGGCCTTTTTCTGCAACAAAAGGTCTTGAGCGAAAGGGTTTGGCATTTCTCCGCCACTGGCCTGTCACGGATCTTGAGCACACATGGAGTTCCTGAACGCCTTTTGTGTGCGGAAATCACAAAGAATGACGTGTTGAACCAACAGTGGTGATTCAATCTTCTTCTGGTGGTCATCGTGAAATCCCAAGCAGGATGGAAGAGATGAGATATGTGGCCGTGGGTCAAAAGCCTGGTACTACAGTGAACACCAAAATAGTGGTTCTAGATGTTCGAACATATCATCATAGGCTCTCACCATATATGTGGAACATCTATGATTCGATTATATACCCACCATTCTGGCTGGTTTCAAGTTTTTTAGTTCTCAAAGTTCTCAACTTCAATGGAGCATGGTGCTGGTGCTGAAAAAAAACCTCTCCGACTCATGGGGGTTTTGAGGTACTGGAGCTACTCAAACCCAAGCCTTTTCCTCGACTTTGGAAGTCCTAAAGAAAACCTGGGAGGTTAAGGTCTCCATAGAATTCCATAGAATTCCATAATTCTGGAGCTCCCCATAACGTGTTCCGAAAAAAAAACGGGCGCTCGATCCATAGCTGACCTGTGGACAGAACACACATCGAAACATATCGAAACCGAGTGGAAAATGCAGCCGTCAGCAAGGGACTGGCGATGGTCCCTGGTCCAAAATCACAATTTCCGGTGTCTGAAAAATGGATTACCTCAAAACCATCAGTTTTTTCCCATTCAGATGGCAATTAACTAGGTTTTCTGATACACCTGAGGGATTTGTCGAATGATCGCTTCCCTTCGATGTCGTGTTGCATATCTTTGGTGAGCTGAGCACAGTTTCGTTTTGAGTTGGTTTTCTGCCAGCTCCTCAAGGGAGAAAAACCAGGTGTAGTGGCCGTTTCGGAATGATGAACAAGATCTGACTGGTTGGTGGTGCAATAACCATCTTGAAAAATATGAAAGTCAATGGGAAGGATTATCCCATATATTCTGGAAAAAATATGTTCCAAACCACCAACCAGCTGACGATGTGTTCTATCACAATTCAATGCCCATGGTTCGATGGATTAACCGCAAATCGTCGTCTATCTACACATCGAACGCTATCCATCTGCTCTTTCTGTTCTATATAATCTAGATTAACTTAGTCTAGTCTATGCTAGTCTGTCTTATTCAGATCCATTCTATTCTATTTTAGTCCATTCCACTCTAAATCCGGCAGTTTCCGATCCTGAGAAAGCACTGCATGTGCCTCTTAAACATGACAATTCTGAGATAAGAACTTGGGCCCCCCATTTTAAGAAACCACCACATTGTCTTGAACATGAACCAACAAAATGAGATCTAAGAAGCCATATATGCTTAATTCTATTCATTTGTATCCAATGTTTTTGCTTTGTATCTAACATTCTCCAAAAACTCACATCATGTATCTCACCTGATTTCTGTTTGAAAAAATAGACCAGTCATGGTGGTTTGTTTAACCCCAACATCTGACGTTCGGACGGCGCTCTCATTCCGCATTGCTCTCAGCCATGCTCGTGAGCTTCTGCGTCACCTGTGGTGACAGGTGATGCATATCATAATCCAATGAGATTCATGGAATGTGCCCAGTATTGCCCAGTTAGATTTGTGGATTATACATGTTTTTTTTCCTGTAAAACACATATTCTACATGTCCATATAATAAATGTGATAAATCTATTTCTGGATATGGGATCATCCCTGAAAAATCAGTTCCTGCTACATCAAGGGCCATGGCCCTTTTTATTGGCTGGCTAAAACAAATAAGCCACAGCTGAATTCACAAATGTGCACGGCTGGCAACATTTTGTGCACCAAAATGTTCGCGCATACTTTTCCTGATAAACATCCAAGCATCAGCCTGCCCAATCAAGGTTTACCTAGAGTTTGTATATACGTGATCATGATCCTTCGACAAGAACAGCATGGACATGGGGGGTTCAATCCCGATCATGCCTATATCAAAGACATTTTTACTCAGCAAAAGTGGCCATCTCCGTAGAAGTACATTCGAATGTCGACTACTCTTTGTTCAGATTGAACATCACCAGATTTCATAGGTAAATCATCGCACTAAATGGCTGATTTTCAATAGCAAACTGTCAATCAACACACCGGGTAGCCCTTGAGCCGGCGGGCTCGCGCATAGCTCTTCGGCATCAACTCCTGGACGAGGTGATGCGATGGAAATGCGGTTGATCAATGGTTAATTCATGGTTAATAAAGCGTTAATACCACAATAGTATTATCATGGTTAATGATGGTCAACCAGTATTCTTGTGGTTAATGGTTGATGGTGGGTAATCCTGGTTGATAATGGTTAATTAGTGGTTTAACAATTATTAATAATGGTTGATCCATGAAATTAATGGTCAATGATGCTTAACGATGGTCAATATTCTATATCATTGTAGCTTTTTGGGGGCTTTCTGAAGTGGGGATCGTCGTCGCAATGGCTGTTTTAATACAAAGTTATGGTCTATGTTGGGATTTCGGTGTACCCACCATGACTTAGAACACCAGACTGGCAATGGCATCTAGACCATACAGCGAGTATATAGATAGTCCAATCGGAATGGCGGGAAACGCCCATGAATATTATCATGATAAATCTATAGATGATTCTCCCATACTATCCCATTAAAGATGGATATCTTCAAAGAGGGCTTGAGAAAAATCCCAGTTCATGGGGGGGAAAAAAAATACAATGAACCATATAAATAACAAATCTAATCTGTTTGGCCAACAATGACGACTTTCCCTACCAACCATCATTCCTCAACTGTATACATCACTTTCCGAATTCAAAATGAATGTGGGACACCCAAATGCCATAGACTTACCATGACTATTTCGGATGGTTTATGGCATTGGGTGCTTGGTGGCGCCATCACCTTGATAGGTGTTTTTTTTCAGAAAATCATCGCACGATTCATGGTGGATTCACGGGGATATGAATGGAATATGAACTATACCCTCTGGTAATGACGAAGAGTTTGCGAACTGGAACATCACCATTTTAATCGGCAAATGATCTGTTTTCTTGGGCCATGGCTTGCAAACTCTTTTTTTTACCAGGGGGTATAAGAATTCACCAACCTGACATGTGGAAAGACCGAAAGAATCATGAAAACGGCGACCGGGGCTTTTTTCGGTCGCTTGATTTTGGGCCCATAGTATCGGAGTGATCGTATCGTAATGCCCCAAGAGTTCCTCATTCATCATCTTTGTTGGGAAAATGGAGGTACCCCAAATCAATCTTCCAATTCCATATCCGATTAGGAGTAGCTTCATTATTTCCAATGTTCAAATATCCAAGAATCCACTAGCCAAGAATATGTACAGTACTTCTTTCTTCCAATTGAGGGTACCCCAAAATCGAAACAAATAGCCACTTTCCCATTTCCTCTTCTGGGGCAACTGCTTGGAACTTCGTCACTCTTAGTAAGTGGTTACTAAGCTTGGTGAAAAAACGAAAAATGTGACTTTACAAGTATATACATCCAAAACAAAACATAACATAACATAACATTACATTAATACATCCATCCATCCATCCATACATACTTACCTTACATTACATTGCATTGCATTGCATTACATTACATTACATTGCATTACATTACATACATTACATACGTTACATACGTTACATACATACACATACATACACATATATACATACACATATATACATACACATATATACATACACATATATACATACACATACATACACATATATACATACACATACATACACATACATACACATACATACACATACATACACATACATACACATACATACACATACATATACATACATATACATACATATACATACATGAACATACATATACATACATATACATACATATACATACATATACATACATACATACATACACATACATACACATACATACACATACATACACATACATACACATACATACACATACATACACATACATACACATACATACATACATACATACATATACATACATATACATACATATACATACATATACATACATATACATACATACATACATATACATACATATACATACATATACATACATATACATACATACATATACATACATATACATACATATACATATATATACATACATACATACATACATACATACATACATACATACACACAGACATACATACATACATACATACATACATTACATTACATACATACATTACATACATACATTACATACATTACATACATTACATTCATTACATACATTACATACATTACATACATTACATACATACATACATTACATACATTACATACATTACATACATTACATACACTACATACATTACATACATACATACATACATACATAACATAACATAACATAACATTACATTACATACATACATACATAACGTACATAACGTACATTACGTACATAACGTACATTACATACATAACATACATACATACATAACATTACATAACATAACATAACATTACATTACATAACATACATAACATACATAACATACATTACATGCATTACATGCATTACATGCATTACATGCATTACATGCATTACATGCATTACATGCATTACATGCATAACATGCATTACATACATTACATACATTACATACATAACATACATAACATACATAACATACATAACATACATACACATACATAACATACATAACATACATAACATACATAACATACATACCATACATAACATACATAACATACATAACATACATAACATACATAACATACATAACATACATAACATACATAACATACATAACATCCATCCATCCATACATACATACATGCATACATACATGCATACAATGCATACAATGCATACAATGCATACAATGCATACAATCCATACAATACATACAATACATACAATACATACAATACATACAATACATACATTACATACATTACATACATTACATACATTACATACATTACATACATTACATACATTACATACATTATATACATTACATACATACCAACATACCAGTAGCCATACCATACATTACATTACCATACTCATACATACCATACAGTACCATACATACCATACATACCATACATACCATACATTACCATACATACCATTACATACCTACATACATTGTACCATACAGACATACCATACATTACATACCATACATACATACCATACAATACATACCATACCATACCAATACATACAGTACCATACATTACCCATACATTACCATACATGACATACCATACATAACATACCATACATACATACCATACATCCATACCATACAATACATACCATACCATTACCATACATACCATTACCATACATACCATTACCATACATACCATTACCATACATCCCATTACCATACATACCATTACCATACATACCATTACCATACATACCATTACCATACATACCATTACCATACATACCATTACCATACATACCATTACCATACATACCATTACCATACATACCATTACCATACATACCATTACCATACATACCATTACCATACATTTACCATACCCATACCATAATACCGATACCATACATACCATTACCATACATTAACCATACCATAGGCATTACCATACATACCATACATACCATAACATTTTACCATACCATACATACCATTTACCATACATACCATACCATACATACCATACACATACATACCGATACCATACACCATACCATACATACCATGACCAACATACCATACCATACATACCCATATACCGTAACATGAAACCATACCATTACCATACCATTACATTACATTACCATACCATTACATTACAATACCATACCATTACATTACATTACCATACCATTACATTACATTACCATACCATTACATTACATTACCATACCATTACATTACATTACCATACCATTACCATACCATTACCATACCATTACCATACCATTACCATACCATTACCATACCATTACCATACCATACCATTACCATACCATACCATTACCATACCATACCATTACCATACCATACATACCATACATTACCCATACCATACCATACCATACCATAACAATACCATGTACCATACCAACAATTACATTACCATTACATTACATTACCATACCATACCATTACATTACATTACCATACCATACCATACCATTACATTACATTACCATACCATTACATTACCATACATTACATTACCATACCATACATTACATTACCATACCATACATTACATTACCATACCATACATTACATTACCATACCATACATTACATTACCATACCATACATACCATTACCATACCATACATACCATTACCATACCATACATACCATTACCATACCATACATACCATTACCATACCATTACATTACCATACCATTACATTACCATAACATTACATTACCATACCATTACCATACCATTACATTACCATACCATTACATTACATTACCATACCATTACATTACATTACCATACCATTACATTACATTACCATACCATTACATTACATTACCATACCATTACATTACAATACCATACCATTACATTACATTACCATACCATTACATTACATTACCATTCCATTACATTACATTACCATTACATTACATTACATTACCATTACATTACATTACCATACCATTACATTACATTACCATACCATTACATTACATTACCATACCATTACATTACATTACCATTACATTACATTACATTACCATTACATTACATTACCATACCATTACATTACATTACCATACCATTACATTACATTACCATTACATTACATTACCATACCATTACATTACATTACCATACCATTACATTACATTACCATACCATTACATTACATTACCATACCATACCATTACATTACCATACCATACCATTACATTACCATACCATACCATTACATTACCATACCATTACATTACATTACCATACCATACCATTACATTACCATACCATACCATTACATTACCATACCATTACATTACATTACCATACCATTACATTACATTACCATACCATTACATTACATTACCATACCATTACCATACCATTACCATACCATTA